>JAODAL010027925.1:0-54150 GCA_025379985.1 Phyllomedusa bahiana | reverse complement strand
GGATTTGTGCTGCTTGAGAAAGGCCACAGTGTAGTGGCTGAAACGTTGCATTTTGTACTCCTTATGGAATAAAGAGTTACTATCTAATTACCAGTCACCTCTCCAGACCCCTCCACTTGTGTTTCTATAGATGCATCTATATATGGCGAGACACATCATGCAATATATACAATTGAATGCATGGAATGTGAGAAAACCTATATTGGAAGTACTGTCCACAAGGTAAAACAGAGAATTGCGAGCACCTCACCGGCATCAACACAACATATGCACAAATTTCAGGGAAACATTTCATAGAAATTCATAATAGAAACCGAGTGACCTTTCGATATTTTGTAGTGGAAAAAGCAACGATACCTGGATGACAGGCGAGGCTAAAAGAAGCTTTTTGGGTTGAAGACCTCCAGACCAAGTTTCCCTTGGGGTCAATTACAAGAATGATTTGTTGTATATACTAGAAAAACATGTTCTTGTTTAATGTGGTTTAGTGTCTGAGGTTTGATCCTGCGGCTGCATATATCTGACCGGACTTTCCATATAACTAGAGACCTTTCATCACAAAGACTGTGAAGGGTTAAGCAATAGTAACATAACATGTGATAATGACAAGCACTGTCATTGGTTTTACCCTTTTTTAAATGGTGGATACCAGTCCCAGCAAATACCTGTTTTCAAAAGGGAGAGCACCATCTAATTTTTCTATCTTGGATATAAATTTCATATAAAATAAAAATTATTCACTATAATTTGGCTCATAATAGTAATTTGTTTTGACTTGTATAGATGTATGAGGACAGGTTATAGATGGAGATTACATGAGGAGGGTATCAGGAGATTAGGGTAGAGATGTATGGGGGACAGGTTATGGATGGAGATTACATGAGGGAGGTAGCAGGAGATTAGGGTAGAGATGTATGGGGGGGTCAGGTTATGGATGGAGATTACAGTACAGGAGGGAGGTATCAGGAGATTAGGGTAGAGCTGTATGGGGGGAGGTTATGGATGGAGATTACATGAGGAGGAATCAGGAGATTAGGGTAGAGATTGATGGGGGGCAGGTATGGATGAGATTAATGGAGGGGTATCAGGACTTAGGGTAGGATATATGGGGGACAGGTTATGATGAGATACATGGAGGTATCAGGAGATTAGGGTAGAGATGTATGGGGGGCAGGTTATGGATGGAGATTACATGAGGGAGGTATCAGGAGATTAGGGTAGAGATGTATGGGGGGAGGTTATGGATGGAGATTACATGAAGGAGGTATCAGGAGATTAGGGTAGAGATGTATGGGGGGAGGTTATGGATGGAGATTACATGAGGGAGGTATCAGGAGATTAGGGTAGAGATGTATGGGGGAGGTTATGGATGGAGATTACATGAGGGAGGTATCAGGAGATTAGGGTAGAGATGTATGGGGGGAGGTTATGGATGGAGATTACATGAGGGGAGGTATCAGGAGATTAGGGTAGAGATGTATGTGGGGAGGTTATGGATGGAGATTACATGAGGGAAGGTATCAGGAGATTAGGGTAGAGATGTATGGGGGACAGGTTATGGATGGAGATTACATGAGGGAGGTATCAGGAGATTAGGGTAGAGATGTATGGGGGGGCAGGTTATGGATGGAGATTACATGAGGGGAGGTATCAGGAGATTAGGGTAGAGATGTATGGGGGAGGTTATGGATGGAGATTACATGAGGGGAGGTATCAGGAGATTAGGGTAGAGATGTATGGGGGGACAGGTTATGGATGGAGATTACATGAGAGGAGGTATCAGGAGATTAGGGTAGAGATGTATGGGGGGCAGGTTATGGATGGAGATTACATGAGGGAGGTATCAGGAGATTAGGGTAGAGATGTAGGGGGGGAGGTTATGGATGGAGATTACATGAGGGAGGTATCAGGAGATTAGGATAGAGATGTATGGGGGGAGGTTATGGATGGAGATTACATGAGGGAGATTAGGGTAGAGATGTATGGGGGAGGTTATGGATGGAGATTACATGAGGGAGGTATCAGGAGATTAGGGTAGAGTTGTATGGGGGCAGGTTATGGATGGAGATTACATGAGGGAGGTATCAGGAGATTAGGGTAGAGATGTATGGGGGGGGGGTTATGGATGGAGATTACATGAGGGAGGTATCAAGAGATTAGGGTAGAGATGTATGGGGGAGGATATGGATGGAGATTACATGAGGGAGGTATCAGCGAGGAGAGAGGTGGAGCAGCCGGGCAGCGGAGGATGAAGGGGAGGAGAGGACTAGACGGGAGGAGCAGAGAAGAGGCTGCAGTAATCCAGGCAGTAGATGGGGAGGGAACAAGCAATGTGCGGAGTCTTACCTGTTCTACCTACAGGGAGGTTATCCCCGGGGTAAAGGACCTGTGGTGACATCACACTGGTCACATGATAGGAAGTGCCCAATAGATTCCTGACTCCTCCTGGTCACATGACTGTGACATCATGGAAGGTCTTGTATTGTATAGAGCACATCGGCCGTACAGCCCACCTCATAACATCACCTCAGTGTGGGGCCCTACATAGTTCATGGCCCCAATATACACCACAGTGCAGGGCCCTACATAGTTCATGGCCCCAATATTCACCACAGTGCAGGGCCCTACATAGTTCATGGTCCCAATATACCCCACAGTGCGGGGCCCTACATAGTTCAAAAAAACACATGAAAATCTCCAAAGGAGCACTTTATGCTATCCCACAATATTGAAAAACTTGAGATTCTTGGTTTCCCCATGTTTTTGGCCAAAAAAAAATTTCTTAAAGCCACCTCCGGCTTACAAACGGGATCTCAGTTGGGTGGTCCTACTCTATATTATCTTTTCACTGGGTCAAATTCAGACCGTTACTGTGCCAAACGGCCTCCAAAATGCAGAGAGAAAAATAAAAAAAGCACCAACCTTTCAAAGCCTACCTCCACAGGCCTGTTTTACCCAAATGCACAAAGGTTTTGAAAGGTTGGTGCTTTTTTTTTTTTTTACCCCTTCTGCTTTGGGGGAAAAAAAGGCCCCCCCCCCCTTTTTTGGGCCCAAAAGGGGAGGTCTAAAGTTGCCCCAAAAGGTGAGAGATAATATAGAGTGGGACCACCCCAAACGAAATCCCATTGAAACCCCGGGGGTGGTTTAAGCTTTTTTTGGGGCCAAAAAAAAGCGGACCAAGTTTCTCAAAGTTTTTTCCTACATAGCTCTTTGGCCCCCAACTGAAAAACGGTGCACAAGGGGCCTTTTTTCGGGGTTCTTGAGTTTGGGGGAGGGACTGCCCTTTTAAATTTGGCTTGGGACCCCTTTTACGGGAAAGCTTTTCCTTTGCTATAGATAAAGGCCCCCCTGTTGGTAGGGGGTGTTCCACCAAATTGATAATAGAAAGGGATTTTTTCCCTTTTTATCAGAAGCAAAAAAAGGGAAAAAGGATGGGGTTAGAGATCGGGTTTTTTTAAATAGTGTGTAAAAGGGGGTTAAAGGTTTAAATATAAAAAAAAGTTGGGGTTTTAAAGGTTTTTAAAAACTATAGAGAACTGAAAGTTTAATTTTTTGCCATGGTTTACATATTTTCGGGGCCCCAATATAAAATCCCCAGTGCAGGGCCCCCTACATAGTTCATATCCCCAAATATACACCCCCAGTGCGGGGCCCTACTTTTATTTATGGCCCCAATATACACCCCGGGGGGGGCCCCCTTTACTTTGTTCAGGGGCCCAAATTTAACACCACAGGGGCTGGGCCCCAAAACATAGTTCAGGGCCAAAAATATACCCCACAGTGGGGGGCCTCTATATAGTTCAGGGCCCCAAAATTTTTTCCCAACAGTGCAGGGCCCTTTAAAATTTTTCTTTTGGCCCCAATTTATACCACACGTTGTGGAGCCCCTACATTTTTCGGGCCCCAAAATAAACCAAAGACAGGGGCCCCCCTTTATTTCTTGGCCCCAATATACCCCCACATTTGGGGCCCCCCCTTTCATATTTCCCATGGCCCCAATTTAAAACCACATTGCGGGGCCACTACAAATTTTCATGGCCCCAATTTTCACCACGTAGGGGGCCCCTAAAATATTTAAAATGGCCCCAATTTATACACCCCGTGCGGGGCCCCACAAAATTTTTAATGGCCCCAATATACACCCCCGTGTGGGGCCCGCTAAATATTTTCGGGCCCCCTTTAAAAACCACGGGGGGGTGGGACCCCTAAAAATTCAAAACCCCATTAAAACACCCCCGTGTTGGCCCCCTAAAGGGGTTCACCCTTTTTAAAAATTCAAAACCTTGGGGGTGGGGCCCAGGCCCTGAAACCCCAAATTTTTTCCCCCACCACCGTGGATTTTTTTTGTAATTTGGGGGCCCCAATTACCCTTTTTGGCGGGGACATTTTAAATTAAGTGGGAAATCCCAAAAAAGGCACTTTTTTATTATCAAAAAAAGAAAAATTTGAGCTCTGGGTTCCCCATTTTTTAATCAGAACTGTTTAAAGCGGGCCCCCCTCCTTTCAACGTGGTCTAAAAATGGGAGTCCTATCCAAATTTTTTTTCCTTCATTCGAGCCAATCAGGCCTCTCCCCTGGGCCCGCCCTCCATTATTCAGAGGGGAAAAAATAAAAAAACCCAAAACCTGAAAAAGCTGCCCTTCTTATGACGGGCCCGTGATGTGGGCGGGGGACAAAAACCCCAAAAAAAGGGGAAGCCCCCCTTTTCCCTTTTCCCAAAAAATTAAAAATCTTGTCCCCCAAGTATAAGTTTTTTTTTCTGCACCCAAAAACTTTTTCCTTAAAAAAAAAAGTAGGGAAAAACCTGGGTGCCCTGGCGGGGGTGCGGCCCACATGAAATTTTAATAAAAGAACACACACAAAACCGCCCCCAGCGGAAACTTTTCTCCCAAAAAGGGCAATACACTCCCGTCCCAAATTCCTAAAAGAAATAAAATTTATGCTATCAACATACATGAAAAAACTTTGGACCTGGGTTTCACATATCTTTGACCCAAACAGGGTTTTAAAAAACCTGCCCAGGGACTTTAACTGGTTCAAATCGGGCACCCCTTCCTTTTCTTTCCCTTAAATTTTCGACCAATCGGGCCTCTCACGGGGTAAATGGAGGTCGGTGCCCCAGAAAAAGGTTTTGGTTTGGGGCTCGTTTGAGAGTAAAGATGGGATGGGGACTGCCCGTTTTGGGGGGACCACGTTAAAAAAGGTTTTGGGGGACTTAAAAATGTTCTGACCCATGATATGTAAACCCGGGAGAGCCCTCAAAGTTTTTTTCATGTATGATAGATAACTAATAAGTGCTTTCTATAGGGATTTCCGACGTAGTGTTATTGCCCTTAATGTGCAGAAAGTTGCCCGCTGGCGGCGGTCTGTGTTTGAACATGTAAAATTACATTGTGTGCAGCAGCCCAGCCAGTGGCACCCAGTATGCATACGTTTTTTCAGAAATGTTTTTGTGTGCAGAAACATACATTATACTTGGTGTACATTGATTTTAACCTATATGGAAAGGAAGGGGTGCTTCCATTTTGGTTCTGGTCCCCGCCCACTCTCACAGGCTACATAAAGAAGTGCAGCTTTGCAGTGGGTGTTTTTTTATTTTCTCTCTGAAAAATTGTGAGGTCGGTGACCCAGTGAGAAGGCCTTGAATGGGCTCGATTGGAGAGTAAAGAAAGGATAGGACTCCCGATTTGAGACCACTTAAAGTCGTGGGCAGCTTAAACATGTTTTCTTATCCATGATAAGTGAACCGAGTAGTCTCAAATTATTTTTCATGCTACATAGTTCTGGCCCATTATAACCATAATGCGGATCCCTACATTTTTTTCAATGCCCCAAGAGACCACCACATGTGCGGGCCCCAACATAGTTCATGGCCCCAATTATAACAATCCACAGTTTGAAGCCCTACATAATCATTGCCCCACTGAACAACACAGTGCAGGGCCCACTACATAGTACAAGACCCCCAACACACCACACCTGCGGGCCCCGAGCATGAGTTCATTTGCCCCAATAACACCCTCTTTGCGAGGCCCAACATAGTTTCATGGGTCCCAAAAAACAACCACAGTGCGGGGGCTCCAACATAGTTCAACCGGGCCCAAGAAACACCACAGTAGCGGGGTCCCCTACATATGTTCATGGCACAATATCCACCACGGTGTGAGGATCCCCTACCTAGTTCAAGGAGAGCCCCCAATATATATCCACAAAAAAAAAGAAATCGTTCGTGGCCCTACATAGTTCATGGCCCCAAAAGCAAACCACATTGCTAGGCCCCGCTAACAAATTTCATGTCCCAAATACATCACAGGTGGGGCCCCAGACATAGTCATGGCCCCAATATACACCCAAGTGTGATGGCCCCTAACATAGTTCATGCGTCCAAAATACACCACAGTGCAGACCCCAACATAGATTTTTTTTTTTTTTTTCATAACCCCAATATTCACCACAGGTGCGGGGTCCTACATTATTTCATGCCCAATATACACCGACATTGCGGTGTCCTACATAGTTCATGGCCCCAATAAACACCACAGAGTCGTAGACCCCTATTGTATCATGACCCCAATATACACCACAGTGCGGGTCCCAACGATAATCAAGTCCCAATCATACACCGACCATGCAGGGCCCCTATATAGTTCATGAGACCCAATATACACCACAGTGCGGTGGGCGCCTACATATTCATGGTCCCAATAAACACCACAGTAGCGGGGACCCTACATAGTTCATGCCCAATAATACTACCACAATGCGTGGCCCTACATAGTTCATGGCAAGAAATAAACACCCCAGTAGCGGGCCCTACGATAGTTTCATGCCCAATATGCACCCAGAGCGGGCCCTACAAAGTTTCATGTACCCCAATATAGCCACATGCAGGGCCCCCCTACATAGTTCATGTGCCACCAATAATTGCACCACAGTGCGGGTGCCCTACATAGTTCATGCCCCAATATACACCACAGTGCAAGGCCCCTACATAGGTTTCATGGCCACAATATACCGCCAACAGTGTGGGGCCCCTACATAGTTTCATGGGCCAATAATACACAAAGTGTGAGGCCCCCTACATCGTGTTCATGGCCCCAATATGAAACAATCAAATACGAGACCCTACATAGTACATGGCCCCAATATACACCACAGTAGCGAAGTAGCCCAACCATGTACAAGCCACAATATAACCACAGTTGGGGGCCCCTACATAGAACATGGCCGCCAATAAACACCACGAGTTGTTGTGCCCTACATAAAATGTCATGGCCCCAATATACAACCACAGTGCGGGCCCCAAACAAAGATTCTGGGCCCCAATATACACACAGTGCAGGGCCCCTACATAGTTCATGCCCCAATATACACCAGACAGTGCGGGCCCCAAATAGAGTCATGGTCCCAATATACACCACAGTGGCGGACCATACATAGTTTCATGAGTCCCAAAAATACACCACCAGTGCTGGTCCCCTACATAGTTTCCTGTGTCCCAATATACACCACCGTGCGTGGGCCCCTACATATTTCATGGCTCCAATATACACCACAGTGCGAGACTCCTGCATACTTCATGGCCCCAATATACACCAAAGTGCGGGGCCCCTACATAGATCATGGCCCCAATATACAGCACAGTGCGGGGCCCCTACATAGTTCAAGGCCCCAATATACACCACAGTGCGGCCCTACAGAATTCATGGCCTCCATATACACCACATGCAGGGCCCCCTACGAGTGTTCATCGGCCCCCCCCAATTAAAAAAAAACGCCACAATCGTGCGGACCCTACATTAGTTTCATAGGCCTCAACATCCACACAGTGCCAGGTCCCTACTTAGTTCATGCCCCAATATACACCACAAGTGTGGTATCCACTACATATTTCATAGCCCCCAATATACACACCACAGTGCGGGCCCCTACATATTCATGCCCCAAAAAACAACCACATTGTAGGGAGGCCCTTCATAGTATCATGTGCCCAATATACTACCACCTTGTGCGGGGCACTACTAGTTCATGGTCTCAATATACACCTCAGTGCGGAGGCCCCCTACATAGTTCATTGCCACAATATACACCACAGTGTGTCTGGGCCCTACATAGTTCCAATGGCCCCATAATACACCACAGATGGCAAGTGCCCCTACAAGAGTTGCCATGGCCCACAATAAACACCAACAGTGTGGGGCCCCCTACATAGTTCTGGCCCCAATTTCAACCAAAGTGTGAAGGCCCCCTACATATCATAGGCCCCAAAATAAACCACAATCAGTGAGGACCCAACATAGTTCAAGCCCCAATATACACCAACGAGTGCTACCCCTACATAGTTCATGCCACAATAATACACCACAGTGTGGGCCCCCTACATAGTGTTCTTCATGGCCCAAAATGCCACCCGCATGGTGGGCCCCTTACAAAATTCACTGGCCCCAAATAATCACCACAGTGCGGCCCCCTACCTAATTTCATGGCCCCAAATACACCACAGTGCAGGTGCCCCTACATAGTTTCATGGTCCACCAATATAACAAACCACAGTGGCGGGCCCCCGTGAGAATAGTTTCATGATCCCAATATACACGCACAAGTGCACCCCTACATAGTTTCATGTCCCAATATACACCACAGGTGCGGTGGCCCCTACAACGTTCATAGGGTCCCAATATAACACCACAGTGCGGTCCCCTACATAGTTCAAAAGGGCTCCAATAACCCCACAGTGCGAGACTCCTGCATACTTCATATGGGCCCCAATATACACCAAAGTGCGGGGACCCACATAGACAAGGCCCCAATAAACAGCACAGAGCGGGAGTGCCCCTACATATTTTCAAGGCCCCAATATTACACCACAGAGCGGCCCTACATAATTCAAGGCCTCAATATCCACCACATTGCAGGGCCCCTAACGTAGTCATAGTGCTCCCAATATACGCCACAGTGCGGGGCCCTACATAGTTCATGGCCTCAACATACACCACAGTGCCAGGTCCCTACATAGTTCATGGCCCCAATATACACCACAGTGTGGATCCACTACATATTTCATAGCCCCAATATACACCACAGTGCGGGGCCGCCTACATAGCTACTGGCCCCAATATACACCACAGTGTGGGGCCTTCATAGTATCATGGCCCCAATATACCACCACTCGTGGCGTGGCCACTACATAGTTCATGGTCTCAATATACACCACAGTTGCGGGCCCTACATTAGTTATGGCCCCAATATACACCACAATAAGTGGCCCCTACATAGTTTAAATGTCTCCAATAACAACCGACAGTGCCAGGTCGCCTACCTAGTTTCATGGCCCATATTACACCACATGTGGATCCATCTACATATTTCATTACCCCCAATATACACCACAGTGCGGGGCCCAATATAGTTCTATGGCCCTCTATATAACACCACAGTGTGGGCCCCAATATAGTTCAACGGCCCCAATAAACACCACAAGTGTGGGTCCCAACATAGTATTCATGTGCCCCAATAATACACAGAAGTGATGGGCCGCTACATAGTTCATGACCCCAATATAACACCCCATTTGACGGGGACCCTACATAGTTCATGGCCCATATACAACCACAGTACGGGTCATACATAGTTTCAATGGAGCCGCCAATATACACTCACAATGCGTGGCCCTTACATATTTCTTGGCTCCACAAATACACGCACAATTTCGGGGCCCCTACTATATTTACCATGGCCCCAATAACACCACAGTTTCGGGGCCCTTCATAGTTCATGCTCCATGGTATTACACCACATTGAGCGGGCCCCTAACAAATTTTCATGACTCCAATATACACCACATGCTGGGCCCCTACATATTGTCATATCCTCCAATATTTCATCACAATTGCAGTGCTCCTCCATAGTTCATGGCCCCAATATACACCACAGTGCGAGGCCATACATAGTTCATGGCCCCAAAATATACAACACAATGCGGTCCCCTACATAGTTACCTGCCCCAATATACACCACGAGTTGCGGAGCCCCTACATAATTCAAGGCCCAATTATTCCCACAGGTACGAGGCCCTACATAGTTCATGTGCCCCAATATACATCACAGTGCGGGGCCCTACATAGTTTTCCATGGCCCCAAAATAACACACAGTGTCGAGGCCCAACATAGTTCATGACCCCAAAATACACACCTTTGCGGGGACCCAATATAGTTCAATTGGCCCAATATACACCACAGTACGCCATACATAGTTCATGGCCCACAATATCCACCACAGTGCGGGCCCTACATAGTACAAGGCCCCATGAGGGAACTATAATACCAATTTACACATCCCCAGAATAACCCCTCTCCCAATGTCCTGATTTGTGGAGCGATGTCCCGGACAGTTAGGAGAGGACTGAGATTTTTGAGATGTCCTGGGATCACACACTTATTCCCGTACTGTGCTGTAAAGGTCACTTGTTTGTGGGATTCGCATACAGAGGATGTTGCCTAGGAGAAGTGCTCTACATGTGATTGGCCGTAGAGTGCAGAGGATCAGTATGTTCACTGGCTGCAGGAGGCTGGTCCAGTCCCCAAGCTAATAGACCACGCATAGAAGAGGTAGGTGACCATCACTTCCTGTCTCCCACTCTTCCTCCCTTCCACCATCTGGTCCCCCTTTCCTCCATGATCTCCAGCTTCCAGGAAAGTTGAGTGGTGCCATCCGCTTGTCAGCAGGTGCACCTATGCTTTTCTGTTTCCTGCTGCAGAGATGTCCTCCGATCCACCAGAGCTTTACCAGATGCCTGGATAAATATTTATCTGCTGGTGACATCCCCAGAACGGTCCATCCGAAAATGATAGAGTCTGCTGTGGGAGATGGGTGCCACACTGCTTTCCTTGGGATGCTTGCTGTGGGGATGAGCTGTTACCCACTTCTCTGAGTTAGATAAGTTATTCACATCGGAAACCAGGTGACATCCCTCCACAGCGAAGGCATCCAGAAATGCTAGTGTCTGCTGTGAGAGGATGGGTGCCACTCTCTCTTTCATTGATCCTGCTGTTGGAGGGATGTTACCCTAAGAAGCGTGTTGCATCGGGATTTGGTTATTAATTATCCAGAAAAGCTGGGTAATGCCCCATCTGTAGGGTTTCTGTATGATTTATAGGTTTCCCTTTTGGACTACGTCGAACAGTGTTGCATATGTTTCTTTAATAAGATGGATGACGAGGGCAGGTGACGGGGAGTGTTTATTTAAATGAATTTTTTTTTCATCTTCTTCCAGTGATAGTAATAAAAGCGTGTGACAGACTCTTCATTACTAGCACCAGGGCTTGGTGTCAGCCAGCAGTGTTTTTGGCACCACAAGGGTGACACTAAACCTGTTCCCTAATACCCTTACCAGACACAAAGCTTCTCCAGGTACTGGAAGGAGCCGGGTAACCATCAGAAAGGCCCTCTGATTTCACCACGCTCTTCTGTGGTGTCTTGGCTGGATTTTTAAATGGGAAGGGACCAAGTATCGATGGGACCTTCCCATTCTGGATATTATTAGGCACAGCCGTTCGATTTGTCCTATTGGCCGATTATGGGAAAGATGGTGGGATTCCCACATAGTGTTTTTTTTTAATAATTTGTTTCTTTTTAGATTTTTAATACATGGATAAAAATCAACAAAGTTGCGAAAGCTGCAGATGAAATTATTAGGAAAATTAGAAAGCTCAATGAATATTGTCGTATCCACCTCCTTAAAATAACAGCCGCAATCACCCCCAGCAGCAGACAATCATGAACGGTTACCTGGCTCTTTTCCAGTGCACCTGTGGCGTTGGGTACCTGGTAATAGTGTACTTAGGTTAGTGTCATGCATGTGTAAAGAAATTATAAAAAAAAAAAAAAAAAAATTCGAGATAAATTCAGGTATTTTCCCCAAATTTTCATTCACAAGGAAGGTAGAGAAAATCACCCCAAACCTGACGTGCCAATTTCTATCCGATTAAGCAAATACCCCATATGATTCCATAAAGTAGGTTTGGGGCATGTAGTGAAGTCTCATAAGAGAAGAGACGATATTTGCATTAGATGCAAAACTAAGAGCTGGATTGGTTTGAGATCCTCATGATGCATTAGGTAGAAGCCCACCAAGTTCCGAGAACATAGGCAATCCCCAAAACTGACCTCCTCGAAATTCATTCTTAGATGTGAAATTGTGAATAGGGTTGAAAACATGCACACCCCAAAAAAAATCTACTCCAAAACCTTTTGCCACAGCATCTTCAGATATGGAAATACCCCATATGTATTCATAAAGTAGGTTGGGGCACGTAGTGAGTCTCAGACGGAAGGAGCGCTATATTGGCTTTGTAGTGCAAAATAAGCTGGATTGGTTGGAGGCCCTCATGATGCATTAGTAGAGTCCCCCAAGTTCTAGAACAGAGAAAAAAAACAACAAAAGTGACTCAATTTTGGACACTACTCAGTCAGAGAATTCATCTAGAGATATATGTCCATTTTGATACCACGGGAGTGTTTTTTGTAGATACTGCAATTAGAGGTATAAGGTGAAGATCACAATTCTCCTGTATTTATTCCAGACATTTTCACAATAACAGCGACGCGCCTTGTGCAAAAGTGAAAACTAATTTCTGTGCCATGTCTCCCATTCTAGGGACCCCCCACATGTCACTCTAGGATTTGGCTGGCCCCTGCTACACGCCATAGAAGAGACGCAGCGGCCTCTTGCTGGGCACGCCCATTTTACTGAATTACAAAGCAAGTGCTGTTCAATTGCACATACTGTGATGTGAACTAAGATTATGAAACACCCAAAAGTGACCCCATTTTAGAAAGTTCTCCCCTCAAGGAACATTTGAAGGGGTGTAATTACAATTTTGACCTGACAGGTGTTTCATAAAACTAATTCCCAGACATTATTGTGCATTTAAAAGACGAAAATGAGAAACTGCCATTATTCCGGCCGCGCCGTGTTACCGCACAATACAATCTATGAAAGGTTCGGTGCTTCAGGGAATGGTGCAGATACAAAGAGTATAAAAGAAAGCTACAGCCAGTAATCCATGGAGGAGCGGTGCAGGGTGAAGTAATCTGTATGCAGAGGCCGGGCTCATCAGGGCAGGTCTCACACTGGGAAGTTGTGTCTTTTCTGATCCCCCTTTTGTATCAG
Source organism: Phyllomedusa bahiana (assembly GCA_025379985.1). Classification (NCBI taxonomy): domain Eukaryota; kingdom Metazoa; phylum Chordata; class Amphibia; order Anura; family Hylidae; genus Phyllomedusa; species Phyllomedusa bahiana. Next base: position 40,978 of record JAODAL010027925.1, on the reverse strand, counting down.
ACTCTGCACTTTTTTCGTGTCCTCCCTTTTTACCAGTGGAGGGGATTTCATTAGGGAAATGCTGCCCGGGTAAAATACAGGGGACGTCAGAACCAGAAGTGCTGGGACCTCTCCCTGGTTCCCATAAACCAGCTCCTGTATTTCTTTCTCTTGGAAGGTAATAACCGTCCCTGCTTGGTCTGTACAACAGAAGAGAATAAATGTGCACGGCAGCTTCTTGTACCACACCTTGGTCTTCCATGTACGGCTTCAGCACCGGATCCGACAGGTCTACTCCCATGTACTGATTGTAATCCCTAATACAGTCGGGTTTGAGGGCGACTGTACTGGTACCTTGTACATGGGCAGGGGAAGTGCTGGGGCCGTGACATGTGGTTATTACAGGGACGTCCCTCTTGTCCTTGTATTTGACCAGCAGCAGGTCATCACTGGATTGAGACCTTCTTTCTCCCTTTGGGAGCAATTGTGCAATAGAGGGTTTAGGGAGTCCACTCTGATTCTTGCACACTGTGCCGCAGGCTGCTGTACAATGGCAGCTGAGGTACTTAATAGTGGAATGCTGGTGTAAAAGTTATCCACGTACAGGTGGTCACCTTTATCCAGCAGTGGGTGCACCAAATCCCACAATATTTTCCACTTATTTTTAGGGAAGGGGACATCCTGGAGGTATAATTTGGCTGTCCTTCCCCTCGTAAATCCTGAAGCTGTGGGTGTACCCAGTACCCGGTCCTCTTGCTCAGCTTGTATATTCTTATCCCATACCGCACTCTTTTGCTGGACAGGTACTGGTGGAATTTAAGGCTGCCCTTGAAATGTAAGAGGGACGCATCCACACAAATACATTTCTCAGGGGTATAGACCGCTGAAAATATGGCGCTGAAATGGGTGATTACAGCTCGAAGTTTATACAAGCGGTCATAGGTGGGGTCATCACGGGGTCGGCACAGTGCATTATCCGCATAATGCAAAAATCTCTGTATTTGTTCAAAGCTCGGATGGGGCATGGCATGGCGGTAAAAGGGAGGACTGTAGAAAATATCATTATGCCCATATGCAGAATAATGTTATCATCTCTGCAGCGTCCATGGGGGTTCCACCTGCAGAATGAGGACATGGTGTTTAGGGCCAAAAACTGCTGGGCATAGAGATTGGTCTATGCCACCATGATCCTCAGAGAAAAATATTTGTAAAAAATCTATTTCAATGAGGCCTGAAGTGTCGATACCGATTCCTGGGGTGGCCACAATGTCAGGGATTTGTGACTGGTAATCATCTGGGGCGGGAGTCCATATGGGGTCACCTCTTCTGACACATGGGGGCGTCTACAGGAAGGACCCTCATCAGCGGAGGATTCGGACAAGGCAACGCAATAAACTCCTCGTCCGAATTACTGGTGGAATCTCTATCTGAGGCCAGGAAAGCCTGCCCCTCCTCCGCTGAGCAGCGTCTCTGGGAAGATTGGGATGTTTTTATTTTGGGGCTTGTAGAATTAGGGGACGTGTAAAATATATGTGTTTCAACACGTGTATGTGTAAAAAACTATGACGGGGGTGTATGTTGTGCTTATACATGTGTAAAAAATTTTCTGACAGTGGGGGGTGTTTAGTGCGGGACACGTGTGGGGCAATTAAGTTTTTTGTTGGACAAAAAACAATATAAAAAAAATTAAGTAATGTAAGAAAAAAAAATTCAGCAAACGAATGTTAGTAAAACTTTTTTTGCATAATTAGCCTAATGCTATAAAATTTTATTTTAAAAAATAAGCAGTATAAAAAAGTGTTCGTTATTTTACAAAAAAAACTACTGAAGAAGCGTCAGCGAAAAATAACAAAGCTGGACGTCCGTCAGTAAAACATACTACCCAACCACTAACGGTAAAAAAAAAGCTTGAAAAGCTAACTAAAATATTTGTATGTACTATGTTTTAACTATACGGACGTCACTACCTCTCCGCTACAACATAACCTGAATGTCCATTTCCCTATAACCCCAAAAAAAAATTTGTACTGCAATACAAAATAATGGGACAACACCGGAGCAGAGGTGCTTTGTGTTATCCTTCACTGCCCAGCGCTCAGAGGCAGCCGGATGTGACCCTGCGCCAACAACTGAGCGTGAACGCTGAGCGGTGATAGACGTCACAGGGGAAAAAAATGAACAGACGCTGAGTGGTGATGCGACATAGTTAGATTGGTTGGGCAACTATTGGTGCAAATGTAGGTAAAAAAAAGTATAAAAAACAAAATCTGATTAGTGATAAAATGACCCTTCAGCAGACGGGCAGGAGGCTCAGTTCGGCTGCCGGTGTCCCTGATGAAGTCACAGAGAACAGCTCGCCTAGAAGCCACCGATCTCAGTCAGCCGGAGGCAGCGGAGCTCAGCCGTAGATCTGGACCGACAGAGGGGCACAGAACCACTGCACCACCAATGTAAGGCACAGGCAATGATCGGCACTGCTCTGATCACTATTCCGTACCGAAATGTCGACACAGAGCAGTGCTCGTTACTTTAACAGCCAATTGCAGTGGTCCCTGGTGTGGGGGGCATCGAGGGGAGATGCTCTGCTGTCCGGGATAACAATTTCCCCTATATCTCCGCGTCTTTAGACTTACAGTCCAGGACGTATTGGTGCGTCCATTTGGGGGAAGTCACTTCCCACTAGGAGATATCCATACGTCCCATGTCAGGAAGGGGGTTAAAGGAGACGATCAGAATGGGCTGGGTCAGACGACCGTACAGGAAACCAGTGCCTGGTAATTCTATTCTGCCTGCTGGTAGCTGTCACCCTCGACCTGTTCTGGATCATCTCCCGGTTGGGGAGTTTATATGATCTAGATCAGTGTTTCTCAACTCCAGTCCTGACTTTCCTGAGCATTGCCCCGGTGGTTTTCTTATGTTGCACAGGTGATTTCATTATTGTCAGTGCATTCTGTGGGAGATCCTGAAAACATGACCTGTTGGTGGGACTCAAGGACTGGAGTTGAGAAACACTGATCTAGATGGAATTGCAGTCAAGATTCTGAATATGCGAAGGAGAAGACATGCCTTGTAGATAGATGACATAGGAGAGGCTATAGGACAAGCTCTCTTGTGAAGAAGCCGAATATTGCAGATCAGAAGGGTAAAAGTCATAGAGATCCCAGACATTTTGTCACGCGGCAAAGTAGACAATTTAATGATGTTACCAACATTTTACGTAAATACCTCTTCTGAATATTGATCCGCCCCTCAGATGTATTTTGAGGAATGGGATTAGATTTACTCCACATAGACTTTGTACAATAGGCAACATTGTGTCTCCGAGTCTGTAGGTAAATGAATGCAAATTCCACTTTCAATCCCAGGGTTACCAACCGGAGGTATAACACGTTCATACACCAATTGCCAGACTTGTTTTGTTGTCTTATTATATGTACTGTTTGTAAAGGCAATATGTGGGGTGTTGGACCCAGAATCTGAATCAGCGAATCCTAGAGCAAGTCTAAGATATAACCCGTGTGAGTAACAAGAAGGTGTCGGGGGTAACACTATAGAGATGAGCACCAAGGCAGGTTAGTGGGTTTTCAAGTGATGGATATCAAGGAGGTAAAAAAAGGAGGGGATCACAGAAGGTTTCTCATGGATCATCTCATGGCCTTCTGGATCCTCACTCTAGATCCCTCCTAGGACTTAGTTATAACTTGGATCTATTGTACGTGTATTATGTATCTATTGTGACACCTTGTTTTGCTGTATATAGTGTCATTTATATGTATCTTTGTTTATAGTCTCTGCCTCTGCGTATAAGGTACATAAGGACTTAATTCTCAGGTTTATTTCTAATTAGCAGAACTATGTATGAGGGCTTCCTGTGTTACTGGGATTGTTACGATTAATTCGCTTATTGAATAGCTTGAAACGCGTAAACTGGGGTAACTCCCTTCCCTGACTTTCTATGTTTTTATTGAATTTTTAAATTGGAATTCCAATAAATTTGTGCATTTTATCATCTCACACAAAGTGCTGGGAGCCTACACTTTCATTTGCTGGTTGTAGATCTCTTGCGTCTGGGACAGGATGCCTCTTCCCTGCACCGTGCATAGTCTGGATTATACCAGGTCGGGGTGACTGGGGAGCGGATCAATCTTTTTTTGATATAAGAGCTCTAAAGTTGCCCATGATGCTTGCCCAGTCCAGGACCAGATCCAGCAATTTCCAATGAATGTTATCAAATGCTTTTTCTGCATCCAGATCTTAAGGCACTATGCGCTCCCCAGGGACTGGTCTGGACCTGATCCTGTCCAAGACAGCCAGAACCTTTCTAATGTTTCCTACCCTTAATGAAGCCTTTTTGTGATGGGCCCACAATGGAGGCCAAGACTGTAGCCAGCCTGTCCGCCCTTATTTTCGTTAAAATTTTTTGGTCTAAATCAGTGAGATTGGCCTGTAGAAGCTTGGTAACAAAGGGCCCTTTCCAGACCTCTGAAGGACTTTTATAAAGGCATTTTTTGTTTCTGGTCGGATTTCACCTGTTGTTAGAATATGATTATATAGATCAGAAAGAATGGGCGACAATTGTTCTTCCAAAATTCCTGCATAACTGTTGGTGCTGGGGCCTTGCCCAACGCTAGGTGGTTAGTGGTTTTAAAGACTTCTTCTACCGTTGTATTGGCAATGATTTGGTCTTTTTGTACTTGGGAAATGGTGGGAAGTTTAATATTTGAAAGGAAGTCTGAGGCCATCTGAGATCCTGGGTTGGATCTAGAAGTGGAATATAGGTCAGCATAGAATTCCTTAAGTATTAAGTTTATATTTTTGGGGTCAGAGATAATTGTGCCTGATTTGTGCTTGAGGGCTGAAATGTTAGAAGGGGCAAACCTCCATTTAGCTAGGAGGTCCGCCCAAAAATTGGATCTATAAAAGGACTTCTTTCTCTCACCAAGAATCAATCTCCTGTTTAGCCGCTACCCATTTACCTTTGTTGGTAATATTGGGAGACGCTTAGAAAGTCCCATAGGCATCCCGACGTTTGTTGCCAGCTGCATCAAAAGAAGTAGGTAAATTACATTTACAGTGGGTGGTGGAGCCTATAATTTTCCCCTTATTACAGATGTAAGTGTTGCCCAGAATAAAGATGTGTCCAATATGTGGTCAGAGTTGTCTGAGCAATATTCCTCCAACCATTTTCGGATCATTTTAGCAAAGTATTCAGTTTTTGCTGGACTAGATGGGAATTTCTAGATGTGATCGGAACCTCGTTCATTACTATTATTATAGGAAAGTGATCCAAGAGTATTTCAGATGAAACCAACAGATAATCTGTCCTGGTCCATACCTTGTGAGCATGAGAACAATGTGAGAGTTCTCTATCTTCTAGGCTTCTCTCTCTCCAACTGTCTCTAAGGCCTTTTAATTGTAAAAAGTTTCCCAATATGGAGGGTCCTAACCTGTGATTTCCTGGACGAATAGGGGACTATATACCTCTGGTCTTCCTCTAGGTTGACTATTTCATTAAGATCACGTCCCAAAATAATCCTGCCTTAGTGGATATGTTGAATTGTAATACCTCATGAATTGGGAAATTGATTAGAGTTTCCATTAGGTCCATGAACATTAAACAAATTGCAAGATTTGCCACTTTGTGTAAAGGAGACATAAGACAACCTACCCTCTTCCTCATGAGGGTGAGATGTCAAAGAAAATGTAAAGTTCCTGAGAAACAGAATAAGGACCTCGCCTTTCCGCCAATAGAGGGAGACTCTCCCACTTTCCCTACCCATATTTCTTGCATCCTGCAAAAATCTTCCTCCCACAGATGGGTCTCCTTTAAAAGGACAATATTTGGACATAGTCTTTTTAGATGTCTGAGATGCTCATTCTTTTATTAGGTGAACATAATCCTTTGATGTTCCATGAAATTATCTTCATGTAAAACTGGTAGATGGAAAGTAAAGTATCGCTGTAATGATCTGGTGGTGTCAGTATGCACTGACCCGTCAATCACAAGTATATGGTGAATCCTCAGTGATCACCACGGGCAAGATGATATAGGTGGTGATTTACAGTGACAGCCGAGGTGCAGGGCAAGGACAGCATGGGCTGGTACAGGTGACGGGACACAGCAGGTATAGCCAGAGGCAGGTAACGCAGGTCCCAGACAGGTAATGGACTTGGTACAACAGCAGATTGTCAGCAGGTAATGCACAGGTAGCGCATAAGAAACGTACAGGTAAACAGCAGTGATGCAGCAGCCAAGGGTCAAACTCTATGTAGAGGACAACAATGAACTGATGCTGGAGCAAGGGCAGGAAGTTCCTCTTGTAGCCAGGGTTCACAGGTCAAGAGTGTCAGGGCTAGGCGGCGCTCAGCTTGTAGGGAGCAAGAGTCTGCTGCAGCTGATCAGTGACCCCAACCGTATAGACAGTCTGCTGGGAGCTGTGTGAGTGACAGAGGCCCAGCCACTCTGGACATGGGGTGTGTCGCACCAGCCAATAGGAAAACCCGGAGGCCGCTCCAATCAGCTGCAGAGGCGGTATCCAGGAATCCCATTTAAACTCCCTGAAGGCTGAGTGCGGCGCCTATGATATTTCCTGGCTGCCTAGTTTCCGTGTATTTTGTATTGTGCTGTTTATTTGTGTTCCAGACCACGACTTGTTTACTTACCTCAGCTTGTCTTCTGATTTTGTACCTCGCTCCCATTTGGCTTTTGACCCCGACTTGTTTACATTTATCCCTCTGGTTCTGATTTGTGACTTGGCGTTCCCTATTTGGTATTGATCCAGACTGTCTGACTATTCTTCCTCCTGACAGCCCCAGCACTCTAGCAGCACAGGGACTGTCACCCAGTTGGCGTCTGCCGCCTAGGGCAGCATGTCAAGTAGGCAGAGACAGTGAGCTGGGTTCCAGTCAGGGCTCACTGTACCTCCCTTGACGTGACATTATCGCAGGCCAAAACCGTCAGTGCTCTTCACTCACTATGAACCCCATGACAGCTCTGGTAGAGCAGATGCAGGGGCTTACCCAGGTAGTTCAGGATCTGGCGCTGTGGATACAACAGCAGGAGACTTCCTCAAGTCAGAGTATCCCTGCGCTACCTTCCCCTCCTGTGGAGCCTCCTATCCAGTTGCCTAACAGGTTCTCAGGCAACAGGAAGGCCTTTTTGGCATTTAGAGAGGGATGTCGCCTGTACTTTAGGCTCCGCCCATGTACCTCAAGCAATGAGGAGCAGAAAGTAGGAATAGTTATGTCCCTACTTCAGGGTTCCCACCAGGAGTGGGCATTTTCGTTACCGCCTGATTCGCCAGAACTGTCTTCTGTGGACAGGTTCTTTGCCGCCTTAGAGGTACTTTTTGATGACCCTGATAGGGAAGCTGTATCCGAGGATCAGCTGACCAACTTGAGGCAGGGGAAAAAGACGGTGGAGGAGTTTTGCTATGAATTTTGTCACTGGTGTGTTCTGTCTGGGTGGAACGACCCAGCTCTTAGATGCCAGTTTAGATTAGGGTTAGCTGACCATGTGAAGGATTTATTGGTGGCTTACCCTACCCCTGGTACTTTAGATGAGGCTATGGCATTAGCCGTTCATCTGGACAGACGTTTTAGGGAGAGACGTTGGGAAAAGGCTTCCCCTCCGGTGGTCCACACCATGGTCACCTATAAACCCGTTGTTTCCAATTTAAACCCAGAGGAGCCCAAACAAGTGAGGGCTTCTTCCGCAACTTCTGCTAGTGACCGTAAGACTACTCGTCGCACACAGGGGTTGTGCTTCTACTGTTGTGAAGATGGACACGGCATTCGGGAATGCTCCAAACGGAAGACCAGGCTGGAAAAACTCCAGCGCCTAGGTGGTCAGCAGGACGGTCACCTAGGCGAACAGGTATTTCCGATTGTATCCAAAATGTTTCTGCTCCCAGTTAAGATCTCATATTTGTCTCTGTCTGGTTCTGGGAATGCTTTTGTGGATTCTGGGTCAGCTTCCAATTTTGTAAACGCGTCCTTCGCCAAACGTCTGTGCCTACCATGGAGGCCTCTCTCTGAGTGCGGGTTGTGGCAATAGACTCTACTCCGCTGACAAAAGGCACAATTCTACATTGCACTCTTGAGATGTTGGTAGGATCCATACATACTGAGAAGTGTATTTCTATTTATCATGGAGGGGCTGCCCGCTGATGTGGTTTTGGGGCTGCCCTGGCTTCAGAAACATAACCCGGTGTTTGACTGGAATTCAGGAGAATTAATCAAGCGGGGACAACAGTGTGCTGACAGATGTCTCCCTGTCATACTGGACAATACAGAGGTAGAACAGATTCCTGTTTTCATTCATGACTTTGCTCAAGAAATTTTCTCATAAACAGTTGGAGATACTACCCCACAAACACACGAGGGCTAAGAATGCTTTAGCAAAAAAAATTTTTATCTTTAAATTTTATAATAGGGGGCATAGTTTTAAAAATAAAAAAACGAACCCTTGGCAATAGAAAAATGCAGTGATAGCGTGGCAGTACTTAGCTGTAAAGTTTATCCGCTCATAGCAGAAGATGAATGTATAGTTCAGTCATAGAGAGCTGATGATGTTTGGAGTGCAGCTACTGGCCAAGCAGTGAGCGACTTTTTGGAAAACTATCCTTCATTTTTTTAAGATCCCTTAGGCTCTAACTCCTTCTTTATACTCCTGCCAGATTACACAGGTGCGTATGTTTTTTTAACCCTTAATGTGATACAAGACAAAGTAGTAGCATACATAAACAGACACTGAACACTTTTAAAAGCAAACTATCTAAGAAAGTAGGAAAAGAATAAGAAAAGAAGGAAGAGGACGGGGACACTAAAAAATAATTGTTTACAGATAGCACCTTAGACTGAAGGACTCATTTAGTCCTTTAGGTGCTAGTGTATCCATTTTGGAAATCCAAAAAGCTTCTCTTTGCAATAGTTTTATTCTAATTTGATTAACATCTTTTGTATGGATTTCCTCGAGGATGCACCATCGGAGGTCACAGACACTGTGGTGCTGCTCTGCAAAATGTCTAGCCACTGTTGTTTCTCCGAATTTTTCACTCTTTTTCACTATCTTTATTATTTTTAAAATTACGGATAGCAGACTTGTGTTCCCCTATCCTAAGCTTGACTGGGCGACTGGTCTGGCCAATGTAGTATTTATTACATGGGCATCGTAACATGTAAATTACGTTATCGCTAGTACAACTGAAGAAGCAAGGGTGAGTGCCATTTCGTTTGGTACGTAGAAATTTTTGTTTGGTAGTTTGTGGTGTGCGAATGTCAGAATGTATCAAGTTATCCCCTAAAGATCTGCCACTCTTAAAAATGAAACGCGGTCTATCCTTAAATAAATAACCAAATTTCGGGTCAGACTGTAATATATGCCAATGGCGATTAATGGCATTTTTTACTATATTGGAGTGTTTATCGTAACTAGATATAAAATTGAATCGGGAATTGTGTTTTTGGACAGTTCTGCGTTTCATAAATTCTTCTCTATATTTAGATCTTATTTCTTGGCCCAGCTGTGTTAGTTTCGATATATTGTAACCTCGTAAAGAAAATTTGTTTATTAGCTCATGCATTTTTTTGGTCATAACTTTCTATTGTGGAGCATATTCGGCGAGCCCTGATAAATTGACTCTTCGGGATGCCATAGAAAGTTTGTGGAGCATGATAACTGGATCGGTGTAAAACATTATTACGTTCAGTGGGTTTAGAGTAAAGTGTGGTTTGAAATGCATTATTAGCAGGATCCTTAATGATTTTGACATCCAAATATTCTATTTCTATGGTTTGTTTATTCATAGTGAATTCTATTAAAGGATGACACGAATTCAAATGACAAAGGAACTGGTCCAGGATTTCTTCGGACCCAGTCCATAAGATGACGTCATCGACATAGCGCAACCATAATTTTATTAATTTGGAATAATGTGTCTGATGTAAATGTTCATTTACAAAAATCATCATGATGTCATTTGAATTTGCGCCATCTGCGCTCGGGCAAAGGTTCCCAGAACTCGTCCTCCTGGCGAATTTTGCCCTCTACCTGTACCTGAACATCCGTGGACCCACATCTCCATGGATTTCATGACGGACCTTCCTCCTTCGGAGGGCAAAACAGTTATTTGGGTGGTAGTGGACTGTTTCAGCATAATGTGCCATCTTGTTCCTTTAAACTCCTTAACGACCACCCACCATCTTAGACGTCACTGCAGACACCCGGAGTTTGCGGCGCCCGGCACCTCAGCTGCACTGAGATCGGGGCTGTACTACACAGCCCTGATCCCAGAGCATCCCCTGCGAGCACTGGGTAGCGGGGGGGAAATCTCTGCAACCCAGTGCTTTAACCCTTTGATTGCGGAGGTGTGTTACTGCAGCGCAATCAAAGGTTTCCCCTGCTCTGTCGGGTGATCGGAACACCCGGTCACCCAACAGAGCTCGGGGAACGGCTTCACAGCCAGCCATGGTGATTTAGAGTGGCCCCAGAGCTGTCTGTGTATGAAGCCAGTGACTAGGACACACTGTGTGCTGTCCAGATCATTGCCTGTGTCAAAGTGACACAGATTAGAATGTATTAGCATTTATGAATATGCTAATACATTACTAAGTGTTAAAAAAAAAATTGTAAAACAGTTCTCCCTTCAGGGGATTTAAAAAAAAAAAAAAGGAAAAAAACCCAGAAAAGGTGTAAAAAAAAAATAATAAAAAAATAAATAATAAAATAAAAATAAATATTTAATAAAAAATAATTGTGCATATATTACACACACAAAAAAACCTACACATATTAGGTATCCACACGACTGTAATAACCTGTAGAATTAATCTAACAAGTTATTAAGTGTGTAGTGTGATTGGTATAAAAAAAAAAAAAAAATTTTTTTTTTTAAAAATAAAAAAATTCTGTAATTATTTATAAGCAAATTTAAACTATTTCCTCATAAAGTACAGCTTGTCTCGAATAAAACGAGGCCTCATCCAACTGCGTCATTGAAAAAATAAAAAAGTTACAACTGTTGAAAAGCAAGTAGGCAAAAAAGAAAAATTTTATGGTCATTAACTACTTTTCAGGTGTTCGGGTTAAGGGGTTAAGTGGGTTACCATCATCCAAAAAACTTGCTGAATTGTTTATCAAACATATTGTCAAACTGCATGGGTTACCGGAGAATATTGTTTCTGACAGAGGGGTTGAGGTCGTGTCTCGGTTTTGGAGAGCACTTTGCAAGGCTCTGGGTATCACCCTGTCCTTCTCCTCTGCCTTCCACCCAGAGACTAATGGGCAGACAGAGAGGGTAAATCAAATGGTAACTCAAAAACTCCGTTCTTATGTATCGGATCGGCAGGTAGACTGGGTAAAATATTTACCTTTGACAGAATTTGCCATGATAGTAGCTCGTCTGGTACCTCACCATTTTACTGCAACTATGGCTTTCACCCTAGGCATACGTCAAATTCCAGTGCTACGTCTGTTCTCAGCGGGGTGGGTGTTATCATTAAAGATCTGTGCACAGTCTGGTCCCAAGTTCAGAAGAACTTGGTTCATACCCAGAGCATCCAGAGGAAAAAATTCCGATAGGTATCATCTTTGTTCTAGAAGGTTCGCTGTTGAGGATAGAGTATGGTTATCCACCCGAAATCTGCGATTAAAACTTCTTTCTGGTAAACCCGCTCCATGATTTGTAGGTCCATATGTGGTTCAGGAGGTGGTTAACCCGTGGCATATCGTCTCAAATTACCCTCTTCTCTCCATATACATAACGTTTTTCATCGTGAACTTCTTAAGAGGTACATTCAGCCTGTGACTCGCCTCTAGATCTCCTCCTTCAGTTTGTATGGAGGTGGAGTTAGAATATGAAGTCACCCGGATCTTGCACTCCCGTAAAGTCGAAATGTCACTGCAGTACCTGGTCCACTGGAAGGGTCATGGTCCAGAGGAGAGATCATGGATTCCAGCGACATCCATCCATGCGGATCACCTAATAAGGGAGTTCCATGAGTCTCACCCAGACAAACCCAGACCAGCAAAGGGTCCATTAGACCCTCCTTAAAGGGGGGGGTACTGTTAGGGCTAGGCGGCGTTCAGCCTGCAGAGAGCAACAGTCTGCAGCAGCTGATCAGCAACCCCGCCCTGATAGACAGTCTGCTGGAGGCTGTGTGAATGACAGAGGCTCAGCCACTCCGGACAGGGGGCGTGTCGCAGCAGCCAATGGGAGGACCCGGAGGCCGCTCCAATCGGCTACATGGGCGGTATCCGGGAATCCCATTTAAACTCCCTGAAAGCTGAGTGCAGCGCCTGTGATATTTCCTGGCTGCCTAGTTCCCGTGTATTTTGTATTGTGTTGTTTACATGTGTACCAGACCCCGGCTTGTTTACTTACCTCGGCTTGTCATCTGATTTTGTACCTCGCTCCCGTTCATGTTTGACCTCGGCTTGTTTACGGTTTCTCTCTGGTTCTGATTTGTGTCCTGGCGTTCCCTATTTGGTTTTGACCCGGACTGTCTAACCCTTCTTCCTCCTGACGGCCCCAGCACTATAGCAGAGCAGGGACTGTCGCTGTACCCCCCTTGACGTGACAGCTACATGGCTTGATATCAGGGGATGTTTTCGATGTGGCCACAATATCTGCACCAGTTGCAAATATTTAGGTGTGATACTTTTAAGTTGTATACCACCAGCAAAGAATATAAAATATATCAATACATCAACTGCAACATGAGAGGAGAAACGTAGTTTATCTCATTTTTGCCTTACATGTAAGCTCCAGTATGTTGGATGCACGACTGCACCTTTGAAAGTTAGGATAAGACGACATTTGTCAGATGCCAAGAAACCTGTTTGGAACATCCATAGGTCTCTGCTGTCTCAAAACACTTGTGTGAGATACATCACAATGATGAAAGAAATCTCCTTCCGATCGTACAATGCTGGTCAGGTGGAGAGATGCTACAGGTAGAAAAAGCGCAGCTGGAGTCCTTTTAAGGGATACACTGTAAAACACTAAAAGTCAGGTGCTCACCTGGTATTGCTGTACAAACTTCGGTACAGCACGAGATCAAATTTAGTGGTTTTTAAAACAGTAAAGTAGGAGATCAGCAGCTCCCGTCCATTCCCGCCGATGAGCGCCACGAGGACGCCAGGGTTCGTGAAAGCTAAAGTATAGTCCTGGATACCAAAGACTATAATGAGGGAATGGCTTGTAGGAGCGCTACGGGGGAAGAAACACTCTTTAAATTACGAGAGTGTAATTTTACAAGGGTTTATTTAACAAAGCATTACGCGTTTTGTGGAATATAATCCACTTCCTCAGATGCAACTTCTTTTTTTTTAAACTTGTTTTTATTTAACATTTCAAACAAGTTTACAAACATTCCCGAAGGGAATAAATTAGGGTGGGAAAAGGCATGAGGAGGGGAAGGGGTTTAAAAGGGGAATGGGGAAAAGAAGAAATACATTATCAAAATTATACATATTATACTAAAATTGCAAGGAGATCAAAGGTCTAAATAATGGAATTAGACTGCTTCAAGGGCTTTTTTAGCAGTGCGGAGTCCAGCATTAAAAAAAAACTGGTTGTTGCCAAGAACCTTATGTGCATCTCCCCTCTTGGACTGTAATAAGAATTTCGGGGCAACAACTTTGGTGGGCGCTAAAAAAAAAGGGCATTTTTGATATCCTGCAGAAGCCCCCAAGAGTTACCAAAAGAGACAGAAAAAAGAAAAAAGGAAAAAAAAAAAAAGTTTTGGGGGGCCCGGGGGAAAATACGGGCGACCCACTCCCCCAGTTTTTTTCCCCCCCTTTTGATCCAGAAAATGTTTTTTGGGAAAAGGGTAAAAGTGTTTTATGAATCACGGAGAGGTAAACCCTGGGGGTTTTGGCCTCCAATTAAATTGGCCCAAGCCCCACTTTTTTTAGTTTTAAAACATGTTCTAATTTTGAGTTTTAAGGGGGATTTGGGATTAGATGGGGCGCCGGGTTTTGGGAAAAAAATTTAAAAACCTTAAATTCCTTCTGGAACAAGGACTCTACCCAATTCATCCTTAGTAAAAATTTTTAAAAATTTTTCCAAGAACATGTATAAGGTTGGTAGAGTGGGCCCTATCCTTTCCCTGGGGGAATTGTCTTTTTTGGCTGCTTTTTTGAGAAAACAGAAAATTAGAATCTTTGTGTGGGATTCAAAAGGGCTTTTTCACTCAGGCTATCCAAAAAAAATTTTTCAGGGGGGGGGCCCAAAGAAGGGTTAGTGGGTTGATGGAAAATTTGGGAATGGACCCCCAACCCTAAAAAATTTTTGGGGCTTATGGGTGAAATGACCAGAAGCGGGGAAATAAGGGGCCGTGCTCTCTTCCCCAAAAACTAGAACAGCGGGGTGATGGGAAACCCCCCATCAGGAAAATTTACAGAATGGGGAAAGGTATCCCCTTTTGGTAATGCCCAAAAGGGACATTTCCCAATATATAAACCCCTGAAAAGGGTTCACAGCTTTTAAATTGTCCTCTAGCATACCCTTTTTTCCCCCCCTCTATTTTCCAGCAAAAATCAACTTTCCCCCGAACCAAATCGTTTGCCCTTTCCCCTTGTTTTTGGGAGAGGCGATCGGAGGAACGGGCAAAATCCAAAAACATCCCCATGGACCCCCAAAAAAAACCTTGTTTTTGGTTTAGGTATTAGTTTGCCCCAAACCCCGCCTCACCAAATCCCCTCTTTTACCCCAATTTCCACATAGCTCTGCTTGTAAAATTTTGAAAAAATCTTTTTTAAAAAAAAGTTAAATTGGTAAAATGTTTTATTGAATTTTTAAAGGCCCTTTCCCCTTGTTTAAAAGGGTTTCCACTAGTTTTGCCAACCTCTAAAAATGGGTTTTTTGCTTTTATCCGCTTGAAAAACGGGGTTTGTTGGAAAAAAAGAAAATTTTCTTCAGACAAAACCCTTTGGGCCTTCCACACCTCCTTCCCCCCCAAGGGGACATAAACAAGGGGGTTTTGCCTTCAATTTTAGAAAACTGAAAAGGATGGTGCAGAGTTTTGGGTCAGAGACACTTTTTGGGAAAAGAGATTGGGTCTCCAAAGCTACGGGGGAGAAATTTTTCCAATTTGTTCCCCCAGCCCTTGTAAATGCAAAAAGGGGTTTTTTGCCAAATTATAAAAATTTTGATGCCCGGGAAAATTTAATGCCCCCGTTGAATTTATTTGTTTAAAATAAAAAAAAAAATTTCTGGACCTTTTCCCCCAAAAATTTATGAAAGTTTTTAAATATTTTTGTTTATTATTTTTTTTGTCACCGGGGGCAAGGGAAGGGAAAAATGTATGAAATAATAAAAAAATTTTTGGGCCCAACACTATGAGTTTGAAAAATGTTGACCCAGTACTTTAAAGTTAATGAAAATTTGGGGACCCCGCATTTATGTGATCCTTTTTCTTTTTTTTAAAAAAAAATTTTAAGATTTGTGGAAAAAAAATTTTCAGGGACTTCTTTTTTTTACCTTGAAGGGGAAAGTATGAATTTTTAAAGGGTTTTGCCAGCACAGGGGGTTTAAATTTTTTTCCCCCGTGGCAATACGGGCCCCGAGGGGGAGGGGGGCTTTTGATTTTGTCTCTGTTTTAGTTTTAAAACCTAATAAGGGGCCCCCTTTTTTTTCTACCATGTTTTTGACAGGTGCCTAATGAAATTTGTGGTCTGGAAACAAAACAAAATTTATCGGCAAGGGAAAAGCCTTTAAGCTGCTGAAAGAGGGGGAGCAAGAACTTTTTAGTCCAAATTCAGAATTGAAACAGCTATATGACCCAATAACCTCTGGGGTTTTTTTTTGGGCGATACAAAATTTTGCAGGCTTTCTTTTTAAATTTTTTTTCCCTATTTAACCCCTATTTATCATTAAAAAAAAATGTCCTACCTTCAGAATCTTAAAAATAATTTCCCCAAGATTGGCCATTTGGGCCGGGGGATTTGTTTTTTTTCCCTTAGTTTTAAAGGGTTCTTCCAAATTTTAAGTTTTTATTTTGGGCAGATAATTTTTCTTTTTGATCAAAAAGTTTAAAATTTTAAGACTGGGCGCATGGAAAAAGGGTTTCCCAAAAGGCTTTTGGGGGTTTTTAAAAGGGGGCCCCCTTTTTAAAGGTTTGGTGTAGTAAAAGAAAAAGCCTCCAAATGTCCCCTTAAATTGGGCCCGGGTAAATTTTACCTTTGTAGGGGGGGCAAATCTTAAGTACGAAAATTTTTTGGGCTTTGATGTCTTTTGGTTAGTTTTTCCCAAAAGCTTGCCCCATCTTCCATCCAAATTTTTAAAAAAATGATTCCCCGGTTTAAAATCTGCGTGCCATTTGGGCCTTTAGCCAAAGTATTGGGATCTAGCCCAAATGCATTTCCCCCAAAATAAAATTGTTTATGTCTTCACTTAAGTGTCCTAGAAAAAAAAAGTTTGTGGGCTGTGTTTTTTAAACAAAAATGAGTGGGAAAAAGCATCTGCTGACACCAGAAAAGTTTTTTAAATTTGAAAATGAAACATTTTTGGGACCAGATTTTTTATATTTTTCACAAATAAAAAAAAGATTGTTTTGGGGCCCCAAAAAATTTTTACTAACTTAAAGCACAATGTTCAAAGAAAAAAACAGTCCCCCGAATCCATGGATTGGTAAAAATTAACTAAAAGTTTTTTCCCACATAAAGTGACAGATGTCCCGATTTCAAAAAAAGGCTTCTGTCCGGGGGAAAAAAACGGGTGCGGCGGTGACAGGGTTATTGCCAAGTTTTATCAATAAAAAAGGGGGTTTTTTTGGGGTACAGCGTAAAAGGGAAAACCCCCAATTAAGGATATAATACCAAACTTTAATTTTTCAAAAGTCCAATAAAAATCAAGTTTTGATAAACAAAAAAAAGGGGGATAGTATGTTTTCAATTTTTTTAAGAGAAAAATACTTATTTACAAAGGTTTTACGTGCTTATAACATCACCTGCCACGTGACATCATCGAATCCTATTCTTACTTCAACCATGAGAAACCATGAAAGAATGGCATAGGATCGAGAAACTCTCAGGGAGACACTGTGTATAGATGTCTCTATACCAGATACAGTGGTTTCTGGCCCTTAGGGCTGATGTAAGAGATTTAGATATCCTACTTAAACAAAATGGTGGACATGACATAATGCTGTGTCAGCTTAAAAAATGCACGTGTTATTTTGTCTATCGTACTTTAATAGAGTTCGAAGTTCAATACACAAAAAAAAAACAGTTCTCCACAGGGATCAGTCAAATAGATACACCATAAGTGAAAGAAAGCGTTAACCAGACAATGGAAGTAAACCTACATGTTGTATTAAGGTCAAACAGCAGTGTAAACAGCTTGTAACTTTGTTCCCAGAAAGCAAAGACTGTGTGTTGAGTAAGTCAGACTTTGTCCCAAAAAAGTGCAAGCCTTGTATAATTCTAGTGTGATCTAATACAATATGAATGAAGGAATACATCGTATACAGCAACGGAGTACAATACATGCACCCTAAGATTTAACGTAAATATATGCAAACTTTGTATTATATAAATTTGATATAAGATAGAAATGATAAACTATAATTTGGCTCATAATAGTCATTTATTTTGACTAGCATTACACGGGGTTGAAACAGATTCTAGGGCTCCAGAAATAACCAGCGGGCTAATAAATTCACAAATTGCTGGTTCCAGAGTAAAACGGAGGGATGAAAGCAGAACACACAGAAGATATTATCTAACACTATGGCCGCTGGCGCTCTAACTCCATAATACTATATTACACAAGGACCAAACTGAATTGGGTGCATTACAAAACCAATCGTCCACAACAGCCCCTGGTATAAGAATATAGAGCAATGCAAGATACTATTAAAAGGATAATATTTTATTTATTATAAAACTAAGATGTCTACGAGCTTAAAAGGCAGTAATAGGGATAAGAGGAGCACAGAGGGAGATAAAGTAATAGGTGGGACATAGAGCAATGTTTCCCCTAATATCACTAAAGGCAAACAGTATAAAAATATATTCTCATTACACCTACATTGGGAAATTACATTACAGATCAATGATATAAGTTACAGCACATGATGGTGCCTGCACCATCCCGTACTGTTTCACCCCTTCAGCAAAGATAGCCACAGCGTTTAAAGCAATGAGAAATGGTAACACGCATTGACCCTCACTTCAATCGTGGGGCCCGGATCACTTAACATGGCAGCTGGAATGCTTCTGAAGGCTTTTATCGCCCCCATATTTTCTTCATCCAGACAGGAAGCATTAAAACCGCCATCTTTGTACACCCTAATGCATTGTATTACATTGCATTAGGCCGGGTAAGCAATCATGCCCCTTAGTGGTGAAGCACCCCAGTGGGACTCAAATTACATTAAAAAAGAAAAAAAGTCCGTTTAAAAGTTAAAAAATTAAAAACAGGTATTAAAAGATTCGCAATCCCCCCCTTTTGCCACATTTCACATCACAGTCTGTGGCCAAACTTTTCCACAAAGTAATTTTTCCTTACATTTCCCGCCTAGGGAAACATTAACACCATCCCTCCAGTATGAATTTCTACTTGTGTCGTATCTAGATGTGCTTTAACTCTAAAAGATTTCTCACATTCAGAACATGAAAAAGGCCTTCTCCCACTGTGTGAATTATTCTCATGTTTAAACTAGATGAGATTTATTTTGTAAAAGATTTATACCCACATCTGAACATGAAAGAAGTCTTCTCCACCGGTGTGAATTCTCTTATGTATAACAAGATTTGATTTACTATGATAAAGGATTTCCACATTCAAACATGAAAAAGGCTCTCGCTCTGTGTAATTATCTCATGTCTAACTAGAATGTGATTTATTTTGTAAAAGATTTCCCACATTGCGTACATGAAAAAGGTTTTCTCACCCCTGTGTGAATCTCTTATGTGCAACAAGAGTTGATTTGCCTGTAAAAGATTTCCCACATTCTGAATATGAAAAAGGTTTCTCCTCTGCGTGAATTCTCTCATGTATAACAAGTTTTGATTTCTCTGCAAAACATTTTCCACATTCTGAACATGAAAACGGCTTTCTCCTGTTGTGAATTCTCTCATGTATAACAAGTATAGATTTCTCTGCAAAACATTTTTTCACATTCAGAACAGGAGACAAGCTTCTCTCCTGTGGTGAAATCCCTCTCATGTACATACAATACATTTGATTTTTTGTAAAAGATTTCCCACAACTCTGAACAAGAAAAGGCATCTCCGCTGTTTGAATTATTCTCTATTCTAAACTAGATGTGATTTGAGTTTTTGTAAAAAGTTTTCCCACATTTTACACATGAAAAAGGGCTTTTCTCCTTGTGAATTTCCTCATCAACAAGTTTTGATTTGGTATGTAAAGAATGTCCCACATACTGTACATGAAAAAGGCTTTTTCCCCTCCTGAGGTGAATTCTCTTATGTGCAACAAGAGTTGATTTGTCTGTAAAAGATTTTCCACATTCTGAACATGAAAAAGGCTTCTCCTCTGTGTGAATTATCTCATGTCTAACTAGATGTGATTTGTTTGTAAAAGATTTCCCACATTTTACACATGAAAAAGGCTTTTCTCCTGTGTGAATTCTCTCATGTGCAAGAAGCAAAAGATCAAAAAAAAAACAGAAAAAAAAAAAAAAAAAGATGTAATAATATATATATATAAAAAGGAAAAAATATATTGGGGGGGGGGGGGGGGGGGGGGGGGGGGGGGGGGGGGGGGGGTAAAAAGCCAAAAAAAACAATTGGGCAACAGCTATGATTGTAATGTAAAATATGTACCCACAATCAGTACATGAAAAAGGCTTATCTCCTGTGTGAAGTCTCTCGAAGATCATCATGACCGACTTACATTAATATGGCTTCTCCCCAGATGTGAAATTCTTCTGTGATGAGCAAGGTTTAACCGTTTGTACAACAGTTACACACAATGACCACAGGGAAACGATTTCCCCTCTTTTGTCCTGTATCTTGTGGTAACCATCTGTGTGTCGGATAAGAAGGTTCTTCATGAACCTGGGTGGGATTATAAGTTATAATTATACTTAGTGAGTACATGCAGATTCCTTCAACTCCTACGACGTTATCTGTTCAAATTAAAAATAATGTTTTCTTTTCAAACCCAAATAGAAACATTTTAAAACATTTCTTTTTAGTGGTGGAAAACACCTGCAGCTTTATTTAAGTTATTTATGGGGCAAAGCCAGAGATGGAGTATCCACATGACCACGTTATTATAACCACTTCCTACTTCCAACATCACATAGTTCATGCAGGAAATTGCCTGTAGTGCATGCTGGCTTTGCTAGGGTATGTAAGATGTATAGCTGTACCTGCAATATATCCTTCACTTTCTGTTATGAATAAAAGGGCGATTTGCAAGAAGTTTTGCAGAAAGGGTTGATTATTGGCTTACACAATTGTGGATCTGTTTGGCGGCTGCTGTGTTGTTTTTGTACAGGTAGACAGTCATACGGGTGCAATGGTGAAAGTGAATCATGAGTGGAGAAATACACTGTATATGCAATGTCCGAGCTCCACACGCATTGAGTAGAACGTCAGCTATAAAGTGTCATGAGGGCTGAAGAACATACTACATAGAAGCAGCTCATCCCAAAATGACCAAAAGGGTGACCAAACGTGAGTCTAACACAGACCATAACATTAAGTGTAAAGGGCCCCAGGAGTAGACGGAGTCATGCACCTCTTGCTTAACCGTACTGAGTCTGGGCACTGGACAGACAGATGTCACGTGCACACTGCTAACCCTACTGTGTATGGGGCCCTGGACAGACATCACCCCACCCTAATAATGACCAAACTAACCTCAGCAAGAACGCTTCTGTTTTATGGAAGAATCGAATTGAACCTCATCTGATTGGCAAAGTATTGTTTTCTCTAGGTGTAACGGCTGTTCCTCGATGATCATGTTTTTCACAGAGCTTCATGGAACAGATGGCTATTGGCGTTTCAGGTGAGAAACATCAGAGAATAAACACGCTACATCCATTGCTGGAAGAACGCAAGCTGGTGGTGCAATTGTTAAGGTCTGGAAAAGGTTTTCAGGGTGTGCACTGAGCCATTCATTCATGTGCAAGGCGTGCTCACCCGATTTGAGTATGAATCCATCCTTGCAGATCACATACACCCATACATGCTGATTGTCTCTCCTGAGGCGGATGGGATCTTCCACCAAGACAATGCGATATGTCCGATGCCCTAGAAACTCTGATATTGGCTGTAGAGCAGTACCAGACTTGCTATCCTACCCTGGCCCTTAACCCAAGGCCCTAATTGAGCATGTGAGGGCACTTGAATGGTGCTGCTGGCTCTATGGCCCCTCCAGCAGCTGTGAGATGCAGTTGGCTTCAGACCCCTGTGACAACCTGCCAGGACCTTACAGACGCTGGATGCAACAAGTCCACTCCGGACGGAATCTCCCATGCGATTACGCAAAGTAAAGGAGATACTTCATGAACCACCAGGTGAATGAAAAATGATAATACAATATTAGAAAGTGAAGTGTGGAATCTGTTTACACTGGACATTAAAAATTTATGTAAGATTTGAAATAAAAATGTAAACATATTTTATTACGGAAGCATAACCGTGATGTATATATACATTTCACTAAAACTTGGAGGCAAATTGAAAAGACAGGTGGGGTACCTGCAGCGAAGGTAAAACCTGTGAGTTCAATTAATAACGGTGCATTTGCAATGATAAGTATATGATAAGACCTTATGGAGTTCATTCGAGCCGACATCTGTCTCGCTTGCGTAGTGCTGCACACACTGCGTCTCGCTGGAGATAACTATGTGGACTTCACTGTGTGTAATTTCTCATTACTTACACTCTTAACAGTGGCTTAAAATCTGCAGAGAACGTGCCTGTGTGGACTGCAGCCTTATAAATCCTTGTATAAACTCTGTAACATATCAGTGACACAGTACAGGAATCTGCTCTACACTCACTCATCACTTTTTATGACATAAACCAGGACTTGAGAAGAAGTTCCTTAGACACACAACCTTGTCCTGACAATCAGGTCTACCACTGCCCACACATTCAGCCCTTCAAATACCACTGGGGCATCACTTTAATAACAAGTGGACCATCATCGGGTTAGTGACAATCTCATCATGGCAATAACCAGATCATCATGAACAAAGTGCACATCTCCAGCTTGAACTCATGGACGGGATGATGAGGTCTGTTACGGTTCTAACGGTTGCAGTTACCAGGTCACCATGTTATAGAAGCATCTCAAGGATGTGGCGGAATAGACATAGTGAGAATTTCCATCAGAAACATAATAAAGGTTACAGAAACTTGCTGGGATCCAATCACTAAGAATTCAGGACTGATCTAGGGAAATGGGCCCTAATAAGTGGCCCCTAGAGCAGATCCCCAACTCCATCCCCAGAAACACTTGCAATAGTGTCCCATACCTATATAAGGAATCACTTCCTCCAGGGTTCTATATTAACCTTCCAAATTCTGACACTCAAGGATGAAATGGATTTTCCTTATTGCCTCCAATCTCTTTATTGACCCCTGACTGTGAGCTAAAGGAGGAAAAAAAAAAAGAAAAAAAAAAAAAAAAACTACAATGTTGTCCTCAGTCCCGGCTGTCAAGCAGATGTTCATCACACAGTGATCCCCAAAACCTGATCCTAAGCCTCATGTACGACAGGATCCAATAGAATGCCTTGGAAGTCACGTACTCAGGCCCCGCACCAGTATGACACAGTATCACTGAAGAAACCACTGAATTCATTACTACTCACCTGTGGCTCACATCTCAGGGATCTCCTCCTTCACGTCACTCATCCTCGCTCATCGCTCATCTTCTCTTCATCAGCCTCCACTTTAGTATCAAGTTCAAACTTCACCCTGATTGATACATGGAAACAATTCAGTACAGCAGACAGATCGACACAAGACACTCAAATATCTATAGCCCATCTTGGCTGCAGATTCCCACACCCTCCATACAGAATGTGTAAGGGCTCATCTACCTGAGGATTCCCTGGTAACGTCCATCACTTCTGCTTCACCTCACCTTAAATATCAATCAGATTTTCCCCCCTAAAGAAGACAAAACCATGAAATAAGTGCAGGTTGTTCCATTCTGGTCCATATTTAGAGGAGCTTCACGCTCCCTCTACCTATGGATTCTCTGGACAATTCCCCTGGACAGTCCTTGGAATACAGAGACGGGGACCTCTCTCTGCTTGATTTCTCCTATTAGATCCATCTGGTATTGGAACACAGTGACATAATACATGAGCTGCGGTATATCTGTCTATGTACGCGTATCATACATGTCTCATCAACTTCAATTCTAGAAGATGATGGAAAAGAGAAAGGGAGAGTCGAACTGTCACTGTGTCTTATCTCCTCTCACCTGTTAATGTCACTGCCGTGATCCTATCATCATGACCTCCTTGGTACAGATCCCTGGTGTCCCTTCTAATGTACTCCCACTCCCTTCCATGGAACACATAGACACGACCATCCTGGACACCTTTATAGGAACCAGACAACAGAAAGGATTCAATCATCATCCAGACCATCATTCACTGTGTTTTGTATAAGTTCCCAGCATATCCCCTCACCTCTCATCTCATCCAGACCATCCATCGGACTTTGTTCCCGTGTTATGTATCATGTCCCAGCATTCCCTCACCTCTCATCAATTATCTAACCCATCATCCCCTGTGTTATGTATAATGGACCCAACCATTCCCCACACCTCTCCAGTCAGCAGCTCCAGTGATCCTGGTGTGCAGATCTAGGATCTTTCTAGTATCAGTGAAAGAGGTGAGGCTCGGGGCTCCTGTTTCTGCTATTTCCGTCCTCCTGACACACGAGGGGCCACACACTCATCAACGACATCTTCACTACTGTGTAAACCTGTGTATGGGGTGAGGACTGATCACTACATAGATTCTAAGAAACCCCTCACCTTTCCATCATCATCCTGTTGACTGATAGAAAGAAAGCGAGGTCATGTGAGACTCTCATCCGCTCCAGTTACCAAAGATAGATTATCTCCAGGTGGAGTCTAACATCCAGCGGGCCCTGAGTCTCCGTCCTTGACCGTTCCTGATGTCAGCGGCAGTGATCCTCCATCATGACCACATGGTACAGATCCCCGTTCCCATCTATGTACTCCCACTCCACCATGGAGACATAGACAGCGACATCCAGACACCTGCATAAGGAACCTGACATCACAAGGATCCATCATCACCCAAACCCCTCCTAGTGGTGTTACTATATATTTTCCCACATGTCCCCATTACCTACTCCAGTCAGGAGCTCAGTGGGGACATTGTGGGTCACGTCTAGGATCTACTGTATCAGTGAATTAGGTGGGAGGCTTGGGGCTCTGGGTCTGCTCCATCCACCTGACACACGGGCCACACACTCCCCAGACGAATTCTTCACTACTGTGTAATCCTGTGTATGGGGAGACACTGATCACTACATAGATTCTTTTTTTTTTTTTTTTTTAAACAATGTTTTATTGGAAAAATACAGAGATCACACATATTAAAACATCTGTTAAGAATAACTATTCATACATTATTGGACATTTCGTATTATCATTAAAGTTATGAATTGTTTATAAAGACAATATCCAAAAGAAATGTTTCACTCCTGCTTCTTCCAATTATTCGTTTGTCTCTAAAATCCCTGCCTGACTAACTGAATGATTAATAATTACAACTTAAACATAACAACTTTGTCAAGCAGTTAAACCCACACGCCCCCCCACCTTAACTTCTATATCTAACTTTCCTAGATTAACCAACTTAGGTTTCTCCGTAAGATAATAAGTAGAATATTTAAAGGTTCAATATTCTCATAATTTCCTGTTGTGTCACAATGCCAGCAATAAATTCTGTTCCAGTTTTTCTAATAAAGTTTCCGTTCACTTGTTCGTTTTTTGCCCTTCAATGTCAAGCTTTTTCTAAAACATTAATTGTTTCAAAGAAGGCTTCACCTCAAGCTATGTCTGGGGGTTTATCTTCCAGCCATTGTCTGAGTATGATACGCTTGTCTGCTAACAGCGCTAGATGTATCCCTTTAACTTTGTAGACTCCCTCCTGGTTTTCCTCCCCGGCTCTTTTCATTAGCCTCAATAAGTATTGGGAAAATCAGCTTGATGATCTAAAGAAATTCTGACCTTCCATATTTTCCTTCTTGAATTTTCCCAACCTTTCCCAAAAAACTCTGCCTTGCCTGTGCATCCCAGAGACAGTGTAATTCTAAACCACCCTGGGCCTGATCGCATTTTTGGACGGCCTTAAGGTTCTTCCACCCATCTTATGTTTTTCTCAAAATGGAATGTTAAATAGCATAAATAGCACTAAGCGCAATCTTTAAATTGAGTCTCCCTCCAATTTCGCTAACAGTGGGCCTTTTTGACTAATTCATTCCCTTCCAAATTTTATCTGTCAAATCTTCATCATATTAACCGCTTCCTCCCATTTTAAAACATATTTGTTGCTGTCCCCACAGAGGACCACCCAAGTAAATGCCATAAATCGTTAGGACAGAGTGCCTTGCCACCAGATATATGGTTCATAATCTGGGAAAAATCTTACTGGATCCCTCCCCCCGCTAAAATTCACGCAATTTTGCTCTTAAGAAAACTTTTAATTTGCCAGTATTGCAGTATGTTATTCTTCCCCAAACCATATCTTGTTATTGACCGCTTAGCCCAAACTCATGAAAGTCGTCCCCTGTCCTTGTCCAAACAGATCCTCCACGTGGAAATCCTTCTATGCCTCCAATCTTTAAAGGCGATTTTTGCTCTCCTCTGTGGAAACTAGGAGGGACCACAGAGCGGTGCACCCACTTGGTTTACAATCATTGGTCTCCTATACATCTTACGGACCTTCCGCCGATGTTGCCAACGTATCTCTAAAAATACATTCTCCTTGACATGAACTGGTAGAGATCTATATAGTGGTCAGGAGGAGTGCTTTTAAGTTCCAGGGTGAACCAGTGACTTTCTGCAACAGATTATTTGAAAAAAACTTGTGTCATGCGACCAATCTAAAGAGCGTGTGCCGCACATTGCTGCTAAGTTGTATAACCAACGTTAGGTAATTGGCCCCACCCTGATTTTTCTTAAGCATCAGTTTTATCTAAAGCTATTCCTTGCCCTGCCCTTCTTTCCAATGAATGTCCCAAAAAGCGCTCATAACCAATTATCGTCTTTGATGCCTCAGTAGTACTGTAAGTTCAGAAGTGGGTATAATAATCTCGCAAAGCAAACCAATTTTATTAACTTTGTCCTCACCCATAAAGATAAAGGCAAATTTGCCATTTTTTTTATTCTTCCACAATTTTCTTAATAATAGGTTAATAAAATACAGATGCTAAATTAAGTTACGACCTGCACCTATTAAATCTCCAGTAGTGCTTTGTGATGTTACAGTCTCTCTACTCCCAAATTTTTCGTATCCTAGCCCCCTTAGTCTCCAATCCCTAATAGTTACTATAATTTATTACCTTGGTATCCTGGAGACGACGCAAAAGCTTCCAGAACCTCCATTACCCTGCCCCCTTAATATTTGGGTCCCCTCCATAAATAGGAACAAGTCGTCTGCAAAGCAGACTGATTTTAGCTTCTACCTCCCCAATTTTGAATTCCCTTGATAAAATATCTCTCTCCTAAGTACAGGGCCAATGGTTTCAAAAGCCACATTGAATAGGGCAGATAAGTGGAAAAGGGGGCACCCTGGTCTTTGCCCATTGTTGGAGATTGAAATCGACCAGAAATAAAATCCCAGTGTACAAAACTTGGCCTGAGGGTTACGGTACATAGCTCCTATATAAAGGTTCTAATCAAACCAGTAATCCCCAAGATGAGTCCCTGACAAGATTAAGCCACCCCCAATGTATATTGTCGAATGCCTTTTCGGCAATATATCAACTTTTTAAATATCTAGAGCAAACTCTGATTGAAAGGCACTTTTCTAAGACGTAAAAATGCTAAAAATGCTGGTATCTTAAGTCTGTTCCTTCTGATTTTTTTCCGCCGCGATTTTAGGCAGTCATTACCATTCTTATGGTTTTTAATTCCCGATCTCCCGTTATAACTCCCATTTGAATATCCCCGAATAAAGAGCTTGGGAGAATCAATGAAAGTCTATTCCGCCATAGATTTTAGACATAATTTTCACCATCCTTGTTAATCAATAAATTGGCCTATAAATCTGGCAATGTGTCTATCCTCCCTGGTTATGTTAACCACTTTTATATATACGATTATGTCCCCTGACTGGAAGCATTTTCATCGAACGAATGACTTCTTCAAATACCTCTCTAAGCCTGGGTTAGAGATTTTCCTCATCTCACAATAGCTTAAAGAAAGTCGCTAGAGAAGCCCAACGGGAACCAGTGCCTTGCCTAATGAAGACATCTTATACAATCCAGAGATTTCCCTCTTCAGTAATCTCACCAATTAAAAAGTCCTATCTTTCACTGGAAACATTTGGTAGATTTAGGTCTTATAAAAATATCCTGCCACTCATAAACTGCAACAGTATAAGGGCTGGGATACAGCTTGGAGTAATACAGTTATGCAATATAGTGTTAATTCTCTTAGGGTTGGTAAGATGATATGACCCTCTCCGTTCAACCATACTCAGTATGTTAGTGTTGGGTCTCCTCCCCCCGAACCAATTGGCTATTAATTTCCCGCCTTATAACAGTGATTTATACAGGGTTCCATTTTAAAACTGATCACTAAACATATCCTTCCTAATCTGCCTGCAGGAGTTCATAAGCTGTTCTAGCTTTGGGTCCATTTTCCGTATTCTCTAAGGACGATCTTGTAGAAATTGAGTAAAAGTGTTTTCTCAAAATTAATGTTGTTTTCCTTTAAGAGCATTTGCTATTTTTCTTTTCTTTGATGCCGTGTAAACATGATGCTACCTTTCGCCTTGGCCGTATACCAGTATAAAACAGTATTCCCTACTTGGTCTTTATTGATCCCCGCTCAAATTCTTCCCAACCAACTCCGAAGGAGTTGCATGAAACTGTTTCGTCCC
The DNA here is from genome assembly GCA_025379985.1 of Phyllomedusa bahiana. Lineage (NCBI taxonomy): Eukaryota > Metazoa > Chordata > Amphibia > Anura > Hylidae > Phyllomedusa > Phyllomedusa bahiana. The sequence goes on along the minus strand of JAODAL010027925.1, from coordinate 12,910 downwards.
TGGCTCAGGAAGGAGGAAACCTCCATAATATGTCTGAGCCCCTCTCGTGTTTTTCCTAAATTGATGGCTAAAAGGAGCGTGGACAGATATTACTAAGTCCCCTATCCCTGTCCCCGTCTACCGTGCTTTGTAAGGCCCTGAGGATGTCAGAAATAACTTATATCCTTGACCAGGATTTGTCCTCGCATGAGAGTAGTGTGTGTACTCCGCCTCTCTCTGTATTGTGCAATCTCCATATATACTAATTGGGTGTCAGAGCAATAGTCTTCAACAAACGATCGCCATGTATCTCCCTTTCTGGGAGTTGGGTCTTTCCTCTTCCTATCCTCCCAAGTTGCAGAAAACACTATTAAAGTCTCCTCCCAGGAAATATTTGGTTATCATCTTTAAGTACCATTTGCTCCTAGGAGGTCCGTAGAAATCCTATCTCATGCTTTCGGGGCATAGATATTATAAATGCTAAGTGGTACCTGCCGGAGTTTTTCCAGGACTACATAATCCATCTCCTTCCCCGTCCCAATGCTGAGACAGCAGCATGCACTCAGAGCTCCATGAAGGAGAATCAGGACTCTGCTTTTCCAATTACCAGGCGGGGGATTCCCCCACCTCCCCTACCCACAGCTTCTTAACCCTTTTAAAGTACTGCCCTCCTCCAGTGTGCTCCTGAAGTAAGCTAAGTCTAATTTTGCCTTTTAAGTGTCTCAACACCAATGCTTCTCTTGTGGGGAGAGCGTAACCCTTTAACATCCAGCTAATTACTTTTTACCATGACTAGATTTTAAGCCGTATCAAAGTGGTTGTAGTAATGGGAGTCTGCATGAAACAACATAAATATAAACAACATCAAGCATAAAAAATAGATAGACTTTAACATTAGACCCTCTGCTATCCTTCATCCTCTCCTGTCCGCTTACTTCTCTTTTTTCGGTGTAATGGAACAAAGCTATTACACCATTCCTCAATCTCATCCTTGTATTGTAAGTAATTATATAACATTAAGATTGTAAGTATGTAAGATATTAATTTATGCTAAACCTACTCTCCTCCCGTCCCCCTCCCCCTTTGCTACTTCTTCTATGTACCTTCCCCATTTAACTCAGTAATATCCGTATTAACGACCTATGGGGTGTACAACTCAATCAGCAGATTGTAAAGTCCCATAGCCTTAATAAAAAGAAAACAGAAACATATCTGTCCGGGAGTGTTCGCCATCAGTCCTCTTATGAAGTCTTGTTATCTCATTCTAGGTGTTTTTGTGGGTGACCCGGTTGTGTAAAATGTAGTCTGCACTCCATGTGTAGCCGCGTCTTCATTGTCGTCCAGTTGTCTAACAATATGGGGTCTTTCCTCCCTGGAGATTTTCTGGGTTGAAACATATCCGCTACACTTTTCAGCTCTTCAGGAGTATTCAGATGATAGATTACATTGTCCCTGGGGCCCCCAGATTTTAGAACTCCGTTATTTGTAGCATAAATTTCACATGTTTTTATAACCAGAGTCAGAGCAGATTTCTGAAAAGGAACTTCTCATTTTTAGATACTTCTCAACTAAGTATCTGCAAATAGCAGCAGCTTCTTCCTGCATGGTAGCACCTGACTGCCGTTTTTTCTAATGCCTGCATCAAAGATTAGTTTTTTTCCGCAAAGTCCAGATATCTACAATCACACGGTCTCGTCCTTTTCTGGACCGTTATCTATTTCCTTCACTTTCTTGGTGTGACCAAGTCTGGCGCCCGACGATCGACCGTTTACTGCATGTCTATGCCCAGTAGCGATGGTATGGTCCCACTGCACAGAGATTAATAGCTCAGAGGGTTTCACAAGTTTCGGAGATACCCCCTATTGATCGGCAAGATTATTCCGTCTTGAGCGTTTCTAAGTCCTCTACTTTTTGGCCTCCAACAAAGAAGGTTTTCCTTATTTATTTTATGAATTGGCGTTTCTGGACCCAGTAGCACGTCTTCCACACAACGGAACTCTCCTGGCACAAATTCTTGTAGTTGTGCCTGCCTGGGAGGACAACATCTGCCTGCAGTGCAGAAGCGTTGCGCTACTGATGCTGTCACTGAGCTAGTCACGTTGCTATCCAGTGCTTGCTGGTATCCCTGGGCAATTAAACTAGCCACCTTAGACTGCCTAGAGCCGCCAGTTCCTAAGCCAACCCGTGGGTTACCTCTTCACAGTATGCACCTGATTCCTCCTCCTGTGTGTCCAGGGCCCTGCTGTATAACCCTGCCACTCCTCGTGCGCGCAGGGTGTCGGGGGGTCCGCCATCTTGGTTTGCCTATGCTGTTGCTGTCTCTGCGGAAAGAGCTTGAACTGGCAGCTCCCCCGGATGAAAGTCCAAAGATTTGATGATTGGTTTTAGATTCCTTGTTTATGCATAGAGGCTGCAAGGATGTGGTTTTATGAGTGATGACTTGAGCTCTCTATAGACATTCTCTTTATAAAGCAAGGCTGTGCCGTTGCCCAACTGGCTTATTTGACAATGTTGCCACAAACTACGGGTTAACTTGGCTTGAAGTGCATGTTAGTAATTCCTGCCAGTTTTGGCTTCTTGTCTGTTTGTTCAGTAGACAGATAAGAAAGATATCCTGGGGTTACAGCCTGGAGCTGGGAGTACTTCTGTAGTAAATCAGGTCAGTTGCTGCAGTCCTGTTCAGAGCACATGGGCCTGCTCCCCCTCCCTGTCTGTTATCAGTGTTTATGGCTACAGAGCAGTCACTGTGAAAGATCCTGCCGGGAGTTAATGATCCACCCTGCTCCCCCGCGGCTTTCAAACAATTCCTTCGGAGCACCGGAGCGAGTCTGCTGTCCCTGGCACTTAAAAGTGCCGATTGTAAAGTCTTACTGTGCGGGGGAGAGGTGTTTACGGAGGAACGGAGGTCGGAGCTCTTCACCTCCGCGTCTGCTCATACACGCGCCATACCCGGAAGTCCACTACATAGATTCTAAGAACCCCTCACCTTTCCCATCATTCACCTGTTACTGATAGAGAGAAGAGCGAGGTCATGTGAGACTCTCACCTCTCCAGTTACCAAGTAGATGATCTCCAGGGTGAGGTCTAATATCCTGGGGACCCTGAGGTCTCCGTCCTTGTCCATCTTTGGATGATCATTGATGAAAAGGGCCATTGTCTTTAGCTGTGAGAGTCCTGCACCTGAGGAACCTGAAGAAGACGAGGAGGATTGAGAGTGAGCTCACAATCTGTATACAGTGAAGGAAATAGTGATTTGATCCCTTGCTGAGTGTGTAAGTTTGCCCATTGACATAATTTTAAGGGTAGATTAATCTTTTTTTTTTTTTAAACATATTTTATTAGGCACGTCTGACACTTCAAAAATTATTATACATTGACACTTTGTAAAATAAATGTTGCAAATCTCAGGCGCCAAATTTTCCCCACTGTATATACATGGTGAGACACATTGTAATAAAATGCATTGAAGACATAAGTACATAAAACTCTGTACAAGACATCTTATTGTCTCTTTTGCCCCCCCTCCACTCATCCTGTTGCCTCAACTCTTTCTACTACGTAACTTTCTCAGTACAATAGCGATAGAATCAGAGCTGAAACAACGTAGGATGGATAGTAACATAACCATTAAAACTCATATTAACATAAAAACCTTATCCTCAACCTTAGCCAGGCATAAGACATCTGGATTGAAATTGAAAATTTGCCATCATCATCAGAGATAAAGAGGACCAAACCGCAAACTAAAAGGACGGGCTCAGGCAGACACTGAGTCCTCGACTGAGGCATCTGGGTGTTCCCTTAGCTGAAGTCTCCCCAGAGTTCCCCTCTGAGTTTCCGTTAGGAACCACGTAGTGTATTGAAAGACGCTCACCAACTTTTCAATTTCAGCGTCCGTGTAGAACTTATCCAGAAACAGTCTCCATTTCCTGAAAAAGTATTTTGCCTTTGCTTCTTTATGCCTCTCTGTATAAATTTGATCTGCTATTGCATACATTCTCGTCTGTTCAATTACCATATTAACCGTAGGAACCAGTGTCTCCAGCCATTTAGCCAGTAAGCATCTCTTAGCCACCAACAATATGACATGGACCACTGCGGGCAGCCCTGCAGTACTATCTGCATCTGCTGCGCTATCACTACTTGATTGTCCATGCAGAAGAAATACCTCTGGTGACATAATCACCGCGCCCCTCCACAAGGAATCTAGCAGATCTTTAACCGTAGCCCAATACTCCTGTGCCCGTGGGCAAGTCCACAGCCCATGAAACAAATCTGTTCCCTCCTCACAACATTTTGGATAGGCTGTGATCCTATCTTGGAATCTCGATGAGGATGGGATATCAAAAGCATAGATGGCTGAGTGTATCATTTTGAAATATGTTTTGCGCCATCTTTCACTAATAATATGCCTTTTTAATCACACCCAACCTTTTTGCACACGCCACATCCGAAATCCCCTTCCATCTACCCATTTTTTTAAAGCCCCCCTTCAGGGTGAAATTTTAATGTATTTTTCTCGATTTTGGATAAAGGACAGCAAGGGATTTGCTAGGGCGCTGCCCTATAAGGCCATCAAGGCATTCTTCCCCCCTCTTTTGGAGCATCCGGATCTTAGACCCCAAAAGGGACTAACTTCAGGTATTGCAAGACATGCAGTTGGGGATATCAAACTCCCTTTTATCTCGCCAAATTTTTTTAAATTTAATTTTCCCCCGGGTGAAAAATTTGGAAGGTAAAAATGCCCTTTTCCTTCCACCTCCGAACCAAGCTTTTTCTATCCCCGCTGGAATTCACTGTGTTCCCATAGGGTAAAAATTTTTGGAGAACTGCCGGGGAAACCCTATCTTTTTCTCACCCCTTTCCAAGGCTATGGTTTCGTCCCCGGACCGTTGGGGTTTTCACTTTTGGGGGAGTATTGCCCAAGTGTAAATGCGCAAACTTTTAACCTCGCGCCTCCCCAGGTTTTTTCTAATTCCCAACAGATAAAATTGGAAAAAAAATATCCATCACAAATGTTGGTAAGGGATGCTAGCTGTAGCATCTCAATTGGGAAAATTTTCAACCCCCATGTCGTTTTTGGGAGATTGAAGTTTAGCTATTGCTTTTTCTCGGTTTCTTACCCCCATATAAGGGGAAACCCATTCAAATTTTTCAAACATTTTTTTGAAAAGAAAATTAGGTATCGTTTGTAAGGATATAATAATCGGCAAAAATATCACTTAATAAATGCACCCCCCAACAATGATGTGGAAGGTTTCCCCAGTGCGTAGCCCCCTTTATTTTCTCGAATGCGGGGATAATTTATTTTGTTTTGGGATGAAGGGGAGTTGCCAAATTTTGATTCCAAATTTTGAAAAATTTCCAACTTTTTTGTTCCCGTTCCCCTTACCCCGGGCATTCCCCCGCCCCCCCCCCCCATCCACAAACCACATTTGTCCGTTTTAGTGTACCGAAAAGGATCCAAAGTGTCAAGAAAATTTAAAACTATTTGAATTTGCAAACCCGGCGCACTCATAATAAGACATCGCCGCAAACGCGGTTGTTTCACCCCTTTTTCCCCAGTTGATGCCGTCATACAATTTGGGATGTCAATGTTTGCAACAAAGGTTCCAATTTAAATTTAAAAAAAGAAAGGGCTGAAGGGGGCACCCTTGTTTTGTGCCTCTCTGAGCTTAAAGGTATCCGACTAAACCGGGGTATATCGGCGCCTGGGGTTTTTATCAGGGGAAAGGAAATTACTTCTCCCCCTTATCCCAAAATCACACCATATCGAGCCACACCAACGACACTACGAAGCTTTCTCTGTGTTAACGACACTAATGCCTAGGTATGTTACCCCCCATCATGTTTTCCCTGGCTCCCGGGCCCTTTTCTAAATTAATACAGCAGCCTGCCTTTACAAAACCTACTGTGCTGGCCTATTAAATCAGGCAGAAGTACCGCCCCTATACCATATCTAGTTTTTTTTTTTTGGTCTTGGGTTTTTTATGAAAATTCCCTATAGGTTTCACTTTTGTTAAACCCTCCTGCTTGGCATATTTTAAAAAATGCAATTGGCCATCGAATATCTTCCCCCGTAGCAGAGACAGAAGTTTTGGGAAAAAATCAAGATATCTGGGACTGCAAATATTTAAAAAAATTTGATGGAACCTTTTGGCCCGGGGCTTTCCCCCGATCCTGGGGTCTTTATTTTTTGTTTAACCTCTTCCTGTTACTGGTGCTTTTAAAAAATTCCTTTCCCTTTTTGGAAACCCTTGGAAGGGAACCTTTTTAAAAAAGGGTTTTCCCCATTGCCACCGGATCTTACTTTTGGTCGCAAACCCAGATTTTTATAATATTCGAAAAGGGATTTATTTTTTTTGGGTTTTGTCATTTCCCCCTTCATTGTTTCTTATGTCGCTATTCCGGTGCCCCTTTTGGGGGCTTTTCTAATCGGCCAAATTTTGGAATTTGTTTACCGAAACGGAACAGCTCCGCCTCCACTTTGACTATGAAAAATTATTTATTTTCCTAACCAAACTTAAATTTTTTTTTTGCCTCTTGCCATTTTTTCGTTTTGAGGATAGGCTTTTTTTGGGAAGGATGAATTCGTTCTGAGAGCTTAAAATTTTTATGTCCCTTTTGGTAAAAGTTTTTTAAAAGAATTGGAAATGACCCTTTTCCCTTATAACTGTCTTGGGTTTTTTTTTTCCAAAAGATCGGGGATTGTCACTATCCCCTTATTGGCCGAAAAAAACTCCAACCACCATCCCGGGGATCTTTTCCCCTTAAAGGGTGTCCCCTCCGCTAGAAAAGAGGGGAAAGGCGATAAAACCCGCCCCTTAGGAAAGTTTCGGGCAAACTCATAAAAAAAGGGGGCATGAACGAGACAACCATGTTCCGATGTCTGCCTCTACCACCTGTCTATTAATTTGTCAGATAAAGAAAATTTATGCGGACCAATTTTGGGTGTACATTTTGAAAAGAAGTAATTCTTATTATGGGGATGCGTTATCCGCCAAGCATCCACCAAATTTGTCAAGCAACAAATTTTAAAAGCCTAATCTTTTTGCCAAAAAAACCACATTTACGCCCGTTTGCGATCTTCCTCTGGGGGCGGACCGCATTCATATCCCTCCTACTACAATTGCATGCATTTTTCAGAAAGAACCTGGCCCCCCATTTTGAAAAAAACCCCCCCCTCCTTTTGGGACCCATAAAATTTTAAATCATACCCTTTTTCCCCCTGGGCTTTTCCCTATGACTCTTACCCACCTACCATCGATCGCTTTTTACCGATTTTATGCAGAAAGAGAGACTTTTTCACAATATTTCACCCATTTTTTCCATTAAAACGCAGAGGCCAACACCCACCCCCCCCGAGCCCCTTTATTCGAAAAAAAACCTGGCAGTGGTGGTTCCCGTAGCAAGACTTATCCCTTTCATCTTCCCCGATGTCTCAAAATCACAGATCTTTTCGAGGAGACTGAAGGCCCTTCCTTCCATGATAAATTTTCATTTTAAATAAAATGGATAATATAAATGTTTCTTTTAAGGGGCAGGATTCAAAACAAATACCCCACACAGGTCCCAACAAACTAATATTGAAGAGAGATGGCGCGTCACTTCCGGCATAAACCACACAAACTATTTAACGAGTGAAATAATTAACATTAAAACCCCAGCAACTGTCCTTTTCCAACATTCCTAATTCCCTTTTTTTGGACTTCTCTTTTTTTTGGCGTGCAAACCAACCCCAAGCACCCCCACCCAACAAAAAAACTTTTTACCACCTACCCAAAAAATTTCCCCCCGAATGATAAAATACTATTTGAAGTTGAGAGACAACGAAAAAAGAGACAAAAAAAAGGAAAAAAAAAAAAAAAAAAAAAAAAAACATGGGTCTGTAGCAATGCACCTTTTTTTAAAAAATCTATATTTTGTCACCCAAAAACCCCCCGTTCCATGAGATTTCAAGTTTTACTTCTTGCTCCCGCGGTTTTTTAAAGTTCTTTGCTCTTTGGTTTTAGCACACGAGGTTTCCCCCAGCAGGATCAGGGGCGCAGAAGAACGAGACAAGGTCCCCACCTCTCCTGCCACCCGGGAAAAGCAGGTGTTTTTCTTTTCCCCAGCCCCTGACGTTTTGAAGGATAGACGATCCATCAGGGGGCTCACCCCCAGAGTGGCAGGGTACTGCAGCTGAAAATTTGAAATTTTTTTTCAACAGCGGGGATACAGTTTGCTGAAGACCTTTCTTCTTCGCGATACTTCACAGTTTTCGTTGAAAATAAGAATGTGAGATCCTTCATATTTCAGGGGGGTTTTCCTTTTCTTAAAAAACCCAAAAAAAGGGCTCCTTATCATATTTTAACCAAGAAATTTCGCAATGACCTGTCTTGGGAGATTGTGGCGAACTGCATTTCCTTTTTTCGTTTAAATGTTTATCTGGGCCCCTCTATGCGCTCCCTTTTCCACCTACAGTACGTCCCGATTTTGCGCCCTGGCAATTCTTTTCACAAAATTTTTCGTTGGCTCGTGGATTTTTTTTGGGGAACCTATAATAGTAATTATTTTCTCCGCGATCGGTTTTCTAAGTCATCTAGCTTATTGGTGACTGTTTTGTTCATTTCTGTGAGGTCATTTATTTTCGTATGCAGGTCAGAGAGTTCGTCTTCAGTGATGGACACCCTTTGTTCTAGTTCTTCATGGAGCTCTCCTTTCTTATTCACCTCTTCTTGCAGATTATTGATTGTGGTTAGTATTTGTTGCGACAGTGTTTCTTGCAGAACATGTAGCAGTTTTTTTGTCACTTCGTCGGTGAGTTTTTTGTAGTTTATTTTAAATATTGGTGCTGCACCATCTTGTTCAGATTTCGCTTCAGAGGGACTTTGGCATCTTGGTCTGACCAGGCTTATTTAGGCCCCCTTATTTTCCTCTGCCCCTTTCATTTTTTTCGGCTTCTGCGTTATAAGCAGGGAAAATTTTGTTTTTCGTTTGTTTCAGAACTAGCTAGATCTGCAGAGATGCCACAGACCTCAATTGGAGGTAGAGGGGTAATTGTGCCTGTGGCTTTGGAAAATTCAACTGTGATGCAAAACCCACAATGCGGCACTTTCAATTTTTCTGCTTGTGAAGGGAAAACAAAAAGCCACTTGATTTGGAAAATTCGCAGGAAGGCCTTTTTTATTTGGGAAGGCAAAAAATAAAAGATTAAATTCCAACTATGTCCAGGCATGGGGTATTGCCTTAAAACCGGGTATTCCTTCTAGTATGCAGACAAAGTATCATCTTAAAACATGCTGATTCTGCTCTCAGTGTTCCCACTTTTCCCCCTTTGCTTCTCTCAGCTGCCTTTTCCACTGCCAGTTATTCATGTGTGGCAGCAGGAGTGTGAAACGGGCCACAGCCAAAGATGGCCGCCCAGACTAAGATTGGGCCTTTTTCCCCCCTTTTCACCCTTCTCGGCGCCGATCAGCTGTAATCCCGTAACTCCGGGCTCGTACCCTTCCCCCCTCACTGACTTTCCCCCTTCACGCTGGCGACCTCCTCCACACGGACCCTTCCCCGCTCCCTCTTCAACATCCAGGTATGGGGTTCAGGCGCGTGTGGGGGGGGGGGGGGGGGCGGAACGCCGCGGCCAGCTTCCTTCCTCTGCTCCGGCGTGCGGCTCCAGGGAGATACCGGCTGCCGCCCGTTACTCCCCCAATACTTTCCCTGCGTATGTGGGTGGTCGTTAGGCGGAATTGCACTGGTTTACATGCAGGTTAAGAGGTGGTGTCCCGGGAGCGCACGGACCACGCTCCCTACATCGCCAGTGCCGGAACTGGAAGTCCAAGGGTAGATTGATCTTAACGTTGAGAGATAGATTATAAAAAATAAAATCCAGAAAATCACATTGTATAAATTATATAAATTTATTTGCTTTATGAAGTGAGAAATAAGTATTTGATCCCTTTAGCAGACAAAAATTAATACTTGGTCGCAAAACCCTTGCTTGTTGGGTAATGGTGTTCGTTGGGTCATAGGCAGCATTTCTTTTCCACCAAACACGGCTAGTTGAGTTAATGCCAAAGAGCTCAATGTTTGTCTCATGTGACCACAGCACCTTCTGCCAGTCACACCCGTCCAGGTGTTCATTGGTAAACTTCAGACAGAATCGCAGAATGTCCCAATGGTAGTGGGGACTCACCAAAAGCCCAGTTCAAAAAGGAATCACAGAAAAGAACACAATTGTGCATTATGTCTCTCTGAAGATTAGAAAACTGCTCTGTATAAAATGCTGAGACTATAGAGTTTGGAATTATTAGAAATAGTTTACTATGTAAGAATGTCTTAAAGAGTATTTATTAAAAGTTATGTTTTAGTAGGGCCCTAATTGTGTTCTTTTCTGTGATTCCTAAACTTCAGACGGGCCTGCACATGCACCCTCCAGAGCAGGTGGACCTTGCGGGCACTGCAGGATTTGGTGTAATGTGTTACCAGTGGTTTACTTGTTGACTGTGGTCCCAGCTGCCTTGAGATCATTAACAAGTTCCCCATGTAGTTTTAGGCTGATCTCTCACCTTCCTCATGATCAAGGATACCCCACGAGGTGAGATTTTGCAGGTGCCCCAGATCAATGTCAAATGACAGTCATTTTGTATTTCTTCCATTTGCTTACTATTGCACCAACAGTCGTCTCCTTCTCACCAAGCGTCTTACTTATGGTTTTGTAGCCCATTCCAGCTTTGTGCAGGTCTATGATCTTGTCCCTGACATCCTTAGAAAGTTCTTTGGTGTTTCCCATGTTGAAGAAGTTAGAGTCAGACTGATTGAGTCTGTGGACAGGATTCTTTTATAAAGGTTAAAGACAGCTGTCTTTAACCCCTTCCCGACATTGGACGTATGCATATGCCCTAGCGGGAAGTGCGTTCCCGCAAATGGACGTTTGCATACGTCCTGGCGATCTTGCGGGCTTACAGGCGAGCCCCGCAAGATAGCAACATGGGACCAGCGGTATATTACCGCTTGCCTCATGCTGCATCAACCCTGGCTGGAGTGAGCTTCGGCCGTGGGCGATTAACACTTCATTATCGCGACCTGTCATGGTTGCAATAATGAAGCCACAGGCAGGAGGAGTGAGCAAATCCCGTCTGCTCCCGGCAGCTGCTGCACTGCAGTGCGGCAGCGATCTCCTGTCAGATGGCTCTGGGAAGTGGGTTATCTGTGATGTCACCATGCCCACAATGCATTGTGGGCATGGTGACTCAGTTGTCATGGCGACCAGTACACAGCAGTAATGCTTGTATACTGGCCTGCCTTGTAACAGCAATCTGCCAATTGCTGTTACAAATCCCCTATGGGGAAAAGGAAAAAAAAGTGTAAAAAAGTAAAAACACAAACATAAAAAAATAAAAGCACATACCCCACCCTCACAGAATTGCGTTTTTGGTTCATCCAGCAGTACATAAAATGGAATAAAAAGCGATCAAAAATGTAAATGTCAAAGCTTAACCAATTAAATCGTCCGTTCATCCTGCAAAAAAAAAAAAGTCCTTACACGTCTCTGTATACGGAAAAGTAAAAAAGTTATGGCTCTCAGAATATAGCGAAGCATAAATATTGTTTTACAAAATAAAACACTTTTTTTTTTTAAAATATCAAAATAAAAAAAAAACTCTATAAATTGGGTATCGCCGTAATTGTATTGACCCAGAGAATAAAGCTTACTTTTCACGGATGCTGCAGGGTGAGCGCTTTTTAAAATTAAATTAAAAACACTACTAGGATTGCAGTATTTTCTTCACCCTGCCTTCCAAAAAACGGATTTAAAACTGATCAAAAAGTTTTGTCCCCCAAAAACTGATACCAATAAAAACGTCAACTCATCCCGCAAAAAACAAGCCTGTATACAGCTCCGTACACAGAAAAATTAAAACGTTATGGTTCTCAGACTATGGCGATGCAAAAATGTGATTTCCTTTTTGAATAAAAAGTATTTTTTTTTGTGTAAAAGCAGTAAAACCTAAAAAAAAAAAAATACAAATTGGGTATTGCTGTAATCGTATCGACCTGCTGAGTAAAGCTAGGATGTCACTTACAACGCACGGTGATGGCTGTAAAAAATAAAAAACACTACCCGGATTGCTGTATTTTGTTCAAAATGGCTCACAAAAACATTCATAAAAAGTGATCAAAGCGTCATATGCACATCATAATGGTACTAATAAAAACGTCAACTCATCCCACAAAAAACAAGCCCATAATCAGCTCTGTATACAGAAAAATGAAAAAAGCTATGGCTATCAGAATAGGACAACATAAAAACGCATTTTTTATAGACCTATTTCTATTGTGTAAAAGTAATAAAACAAAAAAAACTATATAAAATTTATATCATTGTAATTGCACCGACCACATAGTAAAGTTATCCTGTTTTTTATCCTGTACGGCGAACACTGTAAAAACGAAGCCCAAAAAACAATGGCGGAACTGGGTTTTTTCCCCCCCATTATCATAGCCCAATCTTAAAAAATACTATGGAACACCTGTGCGCCTAAAATGCACAGTACACCCCTAGATGAGATCCCTGAGGGGTGTTGAATCCAAAATGGGGCGACTTCAGGAAGGTTTCACCTGTTCTGGTACTTTGGTGGCTTTGCAAATGCGACATGGCCCCACCAAAATCTGCATTCCAAAAGCCAAATAGCGCAACCTCCCTTGTACCCCCTGCCATGCGCCCAAACAGCAGTTTACACCCACATGTAGGGTATTGCCGAACTTGGAAGAAATTGCATGACAAAATTGTGGGTGCTTTTTCCCAGATTCCTTGTAAAAAATATAACATTTCAGCTAAAATTGCAATTTTTGGAAAAAAATTTTTTTCAATTTTCCAGCCTGAGCTAAAAAAATCTTGAAACACCTGTTGGGTCAAATCACTGCACCCCGGGTATAATTCCATAAGGGGTGT
>JAODAL010027924.1:0-54153 GCA_025379985.1 Phyllomedusa bahiana | reverse complement strand
TAAACCTTTAAACATTGTTTTTTTTAATGCATATAATCTAATGCATTTAAATGAAGGGTGTACATGTGATCAAGCCCTCTAGTCATCAAGTACCCTAAAGAGACTGCTTGTACAAATAAAATTAAAAATTAAAACAATTTCTAAAAAATATTAACAGTTCAAATCACCCTCTTTTTGCCATTTTACAAATAAATCTAAAAAATACAAAAGTTACAGATATTTGGTAAGTCTGACCTATTACAATATAATATCATTTATCCCATACGCTGAACATCGTAACAGAAAAAAAAATCCAAACCGCCAAATTTCTGGATTTTTTGGGATCATTTCACATCCCCCAAAAATTACATAAAAGTTATCAAAAAGTCTCATGTATCCCAAAATAGTACCAATAAAAAGTGGACTTCAGCCCGCCAGAAAAAAGAGACCTCATTCAGGTGGAAAAACAAAAAAATAGTGATTGGTCGCAGAAAATGGCGCTGCAGCACAAATTTAAAAAAAATAGAGAATGTTTTTTGAAAAAAAAAAGTACGAAAACATAACAAAAACCCTTCATATTTTGTATCATTGGAATAGTTCCGAACGTTAGATGATAGGCAATACATCAAGAATTTTTTTTCCCCAGTACATTCAATGGCGCCATAAGAAAATGCATCTTGTCCCACAAAATAAAAGCCATCATATGTCTGTGTAGATGGAAAAATAAAAATGTTCTGGCTCTTGGAAGGCAAAAAGGAGAGAGAAGAGTCAGAGAATTGTGACCAGCTGTCAAGAAGAGGTTAACTTAGCCCTTGAGGCCTAACTTTTAGTCTGATGTCCCGTCCAGTGTAACTTACAGCTTAATGTTATGGTATCCAGAAGGGGATCTGACCCAACTGAACATATTGTAAGTAAGAATTTACAGAAAAACCCTGATTGGTTGCTATGAGTTCTGATTGGTTGCTATCAGACCTATCAGACAATGATAGCATATCCTAACGGTATGCCATCATTGTCTATGGTGGCAAAAGCTCTTTAAAGGGGTCGTCTCACTACATCGATTCATCTTACCTCAGTCCTGTTTTCTTGGTTTCACTTTGAATTCAAGGGCGTGTTTACTGGCTTCTATTAGGCTGCAGTAGAAGCCAGGTCGGGTTGATATGCAACCAGTGCTGGCAGCCTATCAGGAGAGATTGAACAGGTCTGTAGCTATAGCAACCAGCGCTGGCAGCCTATCAGGAGAGATAAAACAGATCTGTAGCTATAGCAACCAGTCCTGGCAGCCTATCAGGATAGATCAAACAGGTCTGTAGCTATAGCGAACAGCACTAGCAGCCTATCAGGAGAGATCAAACAGGTTTGTAGCTATAGCAACCAGTGCTGGCAGCCTATCAGGAGAGATCAAACAGGTTTGTAGCTATAGCAACCAGTGCTGGCAGCCTGTCAGCAGAGATCAAACAGGTCTGTAGCTATAGCGACCTGAGAAGCTGATACAGCCCATACAAGAGGGGATATCTAGGAATAGGTAGGAGACTGTTAATGGACATATATTACAAAGTGACTTGTTTTGCAAGATCTTTAACATAAAAAGCAGCAATCCTTTTAGTGAGACAACCCGTTTAAGCATTTTTGGTTGTTTTCTTTTTTTATAATTTTAACTTTGGCCACTAGGTATAATAATAGTCTGACACTTCATGTTCTGTAGAGAAAACTTTTTAGCCATCTCCTCATTATCACCGCAGACATGATTACACTGAAAGGTGACACCAATGTGTATAGATAACACAGGATCCACCAGTCAGAATAGGAGATGTCACAGCTCCCCTCTCCCTGCACACTGATTTCTTCCCAGGTCACAGAGCATGCCCAGAAAACTCTCCCATAGAAGTCAAGGGTCTGCTCCTGTTCAATGGCTCCTATGTCCATGAAGCTGCTGTAAAGCATCTCTCTAAGGCTCAGTGCACACTGCGTTATATTGAACAGATGACGGATGTGTTTTGACACAAATGCGTTAACGCATTCATTTACTCATGTAGGTGGATGGATGTACAACGTACATTTACAGTGTCCGTTTCTACACTTTCCGTTACATATGCATTTAATTTTAACAGATGAGGACGCAGAGCGCGGCGCTTTTTCAAGTAAAAAAAAAATCTACTTTTTTAAAAATGTATGTAATTGGAAAACGTATGCCAGTCTTTGTGCCCATGTTGTAAATGTATGCGTTTGTATCCGTCATAAAAATATAAACAAAGCTAACCAATCAAATTGCAGGGAAAAACTGGAGACAGCCAATAGAAAGCTGGTTAAAAAAATGGGGGTAGGGGAAATGGATGTCAAATGTCTGCTCCAAACAGTGCACGTCTGGCATACGTTTACTGTATACGTTATAACGCACACATTTTGACGTATGTCAAACACAGTGTGCACTGACCCCTGGATGCTGTTAAAAGCAGCTCGGGCAAGATGGCTGCCCCCCATAATCAGATACAGATAACTGAATAGAAAAAATCTGCAATCAGAAAATTAAACGGCTGAGAAGAAAAGAATATGTATTAGAATGTTGTTTTAATTAGTAAGAAAAAAAAATCTATTGGTGATTGATTTCCTTTAATCAGGGCCTAAAATAAAGCGGTGAGATGTGTAGTGCTGGGTGGGGACTTGTGAAAGGTCTTCTTTTGCTGTCGTATGCAAAAAAAATCAACAACAGCTGGGGCCCTGCATTAGCAAATTGGTCGCTTTTAGATGTTTTTCGCTAATTTTGTTTCGGAAAATGTATTTGCACCGTTGACGATTGCACGGGCCCATTATTAGCAGCTCATTAGTGCTGCGATGGCGACGTCAGCCTGGCTATACATACATGCCTTCACTCGTCCCTGTTATTTGAGCTATGAAGATCAACCCTTGGGAATATTAAATGCATGTTCTTCTGCAAATAGATTAATGCAACCTACACTTTTCCAATACTAAATTGATTTTCCATAGCGGAGGATGCTGAAGCCTGACATGATATTTCAATTATGTGTCATTCTGGAGCTGCTTCTATTATGTCATATAGAACATAGTTGGACAAGGACATCAGCGATAGGCAAAACCGGGAGGCTCACATTGTGGCTGTGGAGCTCTATGGATGCTTTTACACAGTGCAGTTTTGTCATGTTTTTGGTGGGGGTTTTTTAGTTGCAGTACTAATACTAAGGGCCACATGTATGAACCTGTTTAGGTTACTATGGGCAAACGAGTGAGTTTAAGACCTAAAGAGTTTCATACATGTGGCCCCAAGTATTTGTAGTCTGCAAGACTTTAACCCCTTAGGGCAGTGTTTCTCAACTCCAGTCCTCAAGACCCACCAACAGGTCATGTTTTCAGGATCTCCCACGGAATGCACTGACCATAATTATATCACCTGTGTCAGGATCTCCAACAGAATGCACTGACCATAATTATATCACCTGTGTCAGGATCTCCAACAGAATGCACTGACAATAATTACATCACCTGTGTCAGGATCTCCAACAGAATGCATGGACAATAACTATATCACCTGTGTCAGGATCTCCAACAGAATGCATGGACAATAACTATATCACCTGTGTCAGGATCTCCAACAGAATGCACTGACAATAATTATATCACCTGTGCAGAATGCACTGACAGTAAGGCCATGTTCACACGGCTTAAAATGGGCCATATTTCGGTCCGTAATTACGCGCCGAAGTGCGCCAATTACGGGCCGAAAACGGCCCATTCATTACGGTAATTCACAGATCTCATAGAGAACTATGGATTACGTCTCCTCTCCCCGCCCGGCGAAGCCGCCGGGCGGGGAGATAATTGACATGTCACTTTCTAGCGGCGTATACGCCGCTAGCAGTGATTGTCTATGGGCCGGCGCAGTGCCGGCCCCCCGCTCACTCCCCCGCTCCCGCCCCGCCCCCGTCCACACGGCGTAATTGCGGGGCGTAATTACGCCCTGCAAATACACCGTGTGAACATAGCCTAATTATATCGCCTGTGCAATACTGAGGAAAGCCTGAAAACTTGACCTGTTGGTGGGTCTTGAGGACTGGAGTTGAGAAACACTGCCTTAGGGCATGTCCCCACGGCACGGGTTTTCGGCCGGTTTTTCAGACGGTAAGCGGTTTTGCAGACCGTCTTAAAAAACGTCCGAAAATTAGTACAATGGGGCTCTATGGAAAACCCGTGCAGCAGTCCCCACTGCACAGGTTTTTCGTACGGCGGTTTTTCCGCCCGCGGGCTGCCCGAAAGGCATTGTACTTGCACATTCTTCCGTCCGGTTATCGGACGGAATATGTGCAAGTGAATGTGATGGGGGAGGGGGGCTTTTCTCCGTCCATCGCGGAGAAAAGCCACCACCCCCCCCCCCCCTCGGCGGCCGTATGCACAGCACACAAACCGGACAGATAACGGTCGGATAAACCGACCGGTATTTCTCCCTTGCCGTGGAGATGCACCCTTACCGACATTGGATGTACCCATATATTCTAGATGCGAAGGTGTTCTCGCAAATGGACAGATGGTTACGTCCTGGACATCGTGTGCACACACAACCGGAGCCCGCACGATCGGAGCATGGAACCAGCTGTATATTACAGCTGGCCCCATGTTGTGCTGCCCACAACCAGAGCTCACTCCGGTCGCAGGCGATTAATCCCACAGCTACCGCAATCAATCGCGATCGCAGCAACTAAGGGTAAGACAGAGGGAGCGAGCACCCTCTGTCTGATTCGTCATTGCCGCAATGCGATTGTATCAACGGGGCTGCCTGTTACGTCACTATGCCCAGCCATGCTCTGAGGGCATAGCGACTGGCAGTTACAGTGCATGACAGTACTGCTATGCATTGTAAGCGTAGGTCCACATGGCATAGACAAAATACCGGTCAGATTTTCCAAATTGTATTTTGATGTTTTTTGAACACAAAGGGGAACGGTTTTCTTGCCGCGGTTTTTGGATTCGGCCGTCCCAATTTGCATTGAGCAGTTCAAGCTCCCCTCTCCGCACCGAAAACCTGAGTGGAAGAATGAACATGTTCTAAGTTCTTTAGACGGTGGGATTTGCCATCAGAAAATCCGAGCTGTGTAGACTACAACTCGGATCTTCTATTAAAGTCTATGGGCCACATGTATTATTATTATTATTATTATTTATTTTAGAGCGCCATTAATTCCAGGGGCGGTAAAATTTAAAGGGGGGAAATTACTTTAACATAAAAAATTTTAAAACAAATACAATGGTGACAAAATTGATTTGTAACTGAAACAGAGAGGAAAAAAGGGGGCCCCTCCCCGCGAGGGTTTCCCAATTTTCTGGGAAAACCTATGGGCAAAAAGAAGGGGAGTTTTAGCCCAAAACAGGTTAAATATTTTTGGGGGATCTTTTGGAAAGACATTTGGGCAGACTTTTTTTCCAAAATCCAAAAAAACCATTTGAAAAAAAGGAAAACCAGGCCGTGGGGAGGGAAACCCTAAGGGCTTGTTCACACGGCATTCTTGGATATGATTTCAGATCCGTGTTGGACCCGAAAATCGCATCCAAAAACGTAGGTTCGATCGGCCCCTAAAGGGATCCAAAAAAGGACCCCAACACACAGTGTGTGTTTGGGGATGGGTGTTTTTTTGCACCCGGTTTGACCCTATGGGTTAAATATAGGGTTCCTGCGGCGTTTTCGAACCAAGGAATTTGACTTTGAAATTTTGGAACGGATCCGAAGACGCCGATTGTGTTTTAAAATTTTAAAAGCAATGAAAAAAATCACATTGCTATTTTTTGGGGCCCCTATTTTTGGGGGTTCCCTTTTGGGGGTCCGACGACGGACCCCAAACACGCAGCTCAAAAGCGAAAAGGTTACACGGGGTTAAAACACACGCGGTAAAACTACCCAAACGTGATCTAAAGGATTTTGATTCATGTCCCCTTTTGGGGAAGGGGTTAAAAAAAATTTGAAAAAAATTTTAAAGAAACAAAAAAATTAGATAAAAGCATGTACAGTGCCATTTTCCCCTTTACAAATGCCAATCGTCCCAAAAAAAGAACACAAAAAAATTAAGGTACACCTATTTGGTATCGCCGAGTGCGTTACAATCTACCCTATAAATCTACAAACAACTATGCTCGACAAAGACCTGTGCTGAGGTTGAAACGTTGCATGTATCTTTGGGTGTTTTTTTGGAGGAATAAAAACCGACTTTTAATTTTAAAACCCGGGTGGTGCTGCCTCTTCCTCTTGTTGCTACCCTATTAATCTGGCACGTATCTAACCCTCCTGGTGAACACCGTAAAAATAAAAAAATAAAAAATAGCGAAAAATTTATCCAAAGTACAAAAATTTGTTTTAAGCCCTGTGGGGGGGATATACTTACGACCTCCGAATATTTTTCCTTAGGGGTTTTTAGTGTCCCAAAATGAGGTCTTTTTGGGTGTTTAATAAGTTTTAGCCCCCTTGGGTTTTCCCCCAAACCAGTAATGGGCGCCTAAAAAAATCGTTTAAAGAAAATGAGGGCCCCCGAGTTCCCGGGAGGTGCTCCTCCATTTTGGGGCTTTGGTTGAGTCAAATTGCGCACTTCGGCCACATATGGGATTTTCTTTAAAAAAAGAGGTTGGAAAGGAAAACTGGTGTTGAGTTGCATTTCCCTATTTGAAACTACCCGTGCTCGGGGAATAATCTGCCCAAAAAAAAATGAAAATTTTTAAAATTTATTATTTTGGGGAAAAAATATACTTTTCCTAAATGTGTTTTAAATAATTTAAAGGGTTTGTGTTTCGTAGTGGAATATTTATGGGGATATTAAATGGCAGGCCCCTAAAAGCCACCAAAAAATGGCTGATCCCTAAAAAATTCTTTTTGCGAATTTCTTGAAATGAAAAAAAATTACTATTAAAATAGAAAGACATTTAAAAAAATGATCCCAACCTACAGTAGAAAGTGGTAGATGCTAGTTATGAACAATTTTGTGTGGAATAACTATCTGTTTTACATGCATACATTTTTTAGCTTTGAAATGGCAAATTTTTCACAATTTTTACAACATTTTGATATTTTTTTCACTAAAAAACAAGGATTGCAAGGACCAAAATTTCTTGATAACTTAAAGTACATTGTGTCACAAGAAAACAGTCTCTGAATCACATGGATAGATAAAAGTGTCAAAAAAATATTTTTCACATAAAGTAACAATGTAGATTTTCAAAAAAAGGGGGTCTGTAGGGAGGTCAAAAACTTGGTGGTTTAAAAGGTTTTAAAAAGGTTTTTTTACCATGTGTTTTACAGAGTCACAGGCACCCTTTAGATCCCCCCCTGCTGTTTGGTGTGGTGGTTCTATGGCAGTGTTTAGCATATTTAGCTACTCTGTGACTAGCTTAGGTGTTACAGTAACATAAGTGCCGGAGATTTAATCTGTAAGTAAACAAAGCTACAGACCTCCAGGGAATGAAAACAAGTGCTTATCAAAGGTAAACAATCTAATCTTGTTAGAGATAAAGACTCTGCTCTCTCTGGTCATAGTCACGTCCTGCTCTCTGTCTATTCAGGAAGGGAGATATGTACAGTAACCTAGAGACCCTTCTGTGTTCTCAGAGATGATAAAATCTCTCTTACCTCCTAACCAGGACAATATCAAAAGAGCATTGTATTTAGTAAAATTCTTGATTTATCTTTCCCTACATGCTGAAAGCTAATCATTGTAGTGAGAAATCCCCTTTAAGGCTGGGTTCTCACATTGTATTTGAAAAACACAACAGAACTGCAACAAAAACGCTAGCAATTAAACATTTGTCCCAAATCAAAGTCTACATTTGAAGTTTTAATAAACTCGCATTTCTCTCTGGTTGGAAGCTGGTCTCATCTTTGTGTTCACCTGTGGTTTATGTGAGTAGTGGCTCCTCTCTGCTGTGCATCCACCAGTGGGACTCGGATTATTGGAGCTTGGGTGAGCTGACATATAACATGTAACTTTGTTTGCCAAATCAGAATTAGTTAAAAAAAAAACACCTGCATTAATAAAAATGCATGCAGTAATGCCACATATTAACCCACCCTTAGAGTGCTTTCACACTAAAAATGCACTGTGTGAAAGCACCTTTAGGCTGCATTCACACAATGCATTTTCTTTAACTGCATCAAAAATGCAAGCTATTAAGAAAGATGTGTGTGTTGTACAAAAAATGCACATTTCACCTGTGTTCCAATCTTGAGTTAGTAACAAAACCACTGGCATGCAAAAATATGAATCCAGTAATGTAACATGAGTACTCATCCTGAAGCACGATAATTGTTTACTCACCTGCAACATCTTTCTAAACAATTTAGAAAATTGACAAGAGCTTGCTGTTAATATTGGTAGTTTCTTTGCTGTACAGTACTTGATAGTCACTGGTCTTCCTCTCCCCCTCCCTGCACACTGACTTATTCCCAGGTCACAGAGCCTAGAAAACTCTCCTATAGAAGTCAATGGGTCTGCTCCTGTTCACAGGCTCCTATGTCCATTAAGATGCTGTAAAGCATCTCTCTAAATGCTTTTAAAAGCAGCTCAGGCAAGATGGCCGCCCCCCATAATCCTATACAGACAACAGAATTTAAAAAAAATCTACAATCAGAAAACTATAACATCTAAGAAGTGAAGAATATACATCAGTATCTGGTTTTAATTAAAAAAATATATATATTGGTGATAGATTCCCTTTAATGGCAGACAAATGTCTATACAGATGCCTCCTTAAAGGGCCAAAAGTACAACCTACACATTGGATGTTGTATTTATTGCATTATACCAAATAAACTATGTAACTAGTAAAGCAATCAATGAAAGAGTTACTAATCTTAAGTATGGAACTTTTGGTATAAGGACCACATCTATAAACACCTGTATAGGACTTGTGGCTGTTTTCATGTATTTTGTTGTGATCTAATTTGTTTTTTTTAGACAAACTAGTTAAAGAGGTTGTCTCACTACAAGGATTGCTGATTTTTATGTTAAAGATCTTGCAAAAACAAGTCACTTTGCAATATATGTCCATTAACAGTGTCCTACTTATTCCTAGATATCCCCTCTTGTATGGGCTGCAGCAGCTCTTCAGGTCACTATAGCTACAGATATGTTTGATGTCCCTGATAGGCTGCCAGCAATGGTCGCTATAGCTACAGACCTGTTTGGTCTCTCCTGATATTCTGCCAGCATTGGTCAGTATAGCTACAGACCTAGTGTCCTCAGCAGCTCGTCCCTGCAGACCAATAGCAGCCAGCAGTAGCCAGTAAACATGCCCGGGAAAACAGGACTTAAGGTAGATTTGTGACACCTCCTAACCTGTCTGATTTAGTAAATCCTAATCCTTGTGTTTCCTGTGAAAAAACAATTCTGGATCCTCTTCTCTTGTAACCCTGTGTTGTGCGGTTATTCCTCCTAAAATTTTGCATTACATTTGTCAGCTAGGTGTTACCAGTTGGGAAGTAAAGGGTTTTCCCTGCACATACTTAGCGCATGTCCTCACGGCACGGGTTTTCGGCCGGTTTTTCAGCCGGTTTGCGGTTTTTCAGACCGCTTGAAAAACCGGCCGTAAATGAGCACAATGGTGCTCTATGGAAAACCCGTGCAGCAGTCCCCACTGCACGGGTTTTCCGCCCGGCGGTTTTGCCGTCGGCAGTACGGCGGCAAAACATTGAGCAAGCACCTTTTTCCATCCGGTTTTCGGACGGAATCTGTGCTTCTCAATGGGAGGGGGGGAGGGCTCTTCTCCGCTCATCGCGGAGAAAAGCCCCCCCCATCACCCCACGCGGCCCTCCGCGGCACATATTGCTTTTAAACTATATAAGGAGGAATGGTTACCTCCATCTTGGTTTGCTGCACCACGTCCACCTCCACAGGCTGTTATATCAATGCACTATGCTTTGTAAGGTTGGTGCTTTTTTATTTTTCTCTTGCTTTTTTGGGGGGCCGTTTGGCACAGTGAGAGGTCTGAAGTTGACCCGAGTGAGAGATAAAAATTAGAATTGGACCACCCGCCTTTAGATCCCGTTGTAAGACGGGTGGTTGGGTTGAGCATTTTTTGGCCATAAACATGCGAACTAAGAATCTCAAAGTTTTTTTCATAGACGGCAAAACTAGGCACAATACTGCTGGAACAGGTAGACCAATCGAAAAGTGGTTTACCTGAGCCGGAAGTGTCGCTTTGTAGCTAGAAAGCACTAAATCTATGACCCGCAGTAGAACAGGATCATACACTCAGGCGCATTCTACACTGTTAATGCGCGCAAAAAAAATGGAGCCTGGGCGCCAAAATACATACATGTCGCCCTTTGTGTCTTATTTGCCTAGGGCACCAGAATACCATGTCCCAGCCCTACCAGATTTCTAGGAGAAATAACAGAGAAACAACACAACACAGAGTTATAAGAGAAGACGCAAGAGGATTGTTATTTCACAGGGAACACAAGGATTACTAGAAGAGACATATCAAAAGATGTCACAGGCCCTCTCTAATTCATTAGTCTAGACATAGATTCGGTCTCAACAAAATACCCTGCATGAAATGCAGGACTGGCGCAAGGTATTCTGGTGCCCTAGACAAATAAGGCACATAGCAGCAGAACCCGCCCCCCATGGAATATTCAGCCCACTCCATACCTCCTTACGCCCCCTTGCTCCTTGGATGAAGTGACGTCCTAGGCGGTCGCCTACCTTCTCCTAACCGTCATCTCGGCCCTGATGAAATGTATTCTCTGTAAACTTATTTGTGGATGATATTTAAAACTGCATGGTATTCCTTACTGAATGTAGTACAAAAAATGGGAATACCGGAGGAAATTTATCCTCATTAGAGGAGCGGCAAATTATGGCCTGATTTTTGCAAAAAAGTGTGACTTCATTTTTGCATCACTCTCACAAATTAAAAAAAAATTTGTTGGATGGTGGGGGAAAAGGGGTTTTGTAGTGTAAGACCTTCAGGGGGCGCACAAGAAGACACAGACAGAGTGAGGCCCTGATACTGGTCCCAACATTGTCCTCCCCTTTTGGGGAAACCCAATTCTAGGTGGGGCCCAAACCAAAAGAATGAGAAATACTTGAGCAAAATGAGACATAAGACGCAGATGAACAAACACAGAACAAACAGGGTAAGTCAGACAGGCCAGGTCAGCAACAAACAGGCAGTGCAGTACAGAAACGGGTGACAGAAGAGTAACAAGAGTCCAAGCCAGAGTCAAAGAGCATAGAAGAATCCAATATGAAAACAGGCGACCTATAGGCAGAGGTGAAACCGTATAGCAGGCAAGGAAGACAGGCAGCTGAGACCTTATATAGGGAACAGGAGAAGGTAGAACAGAAGTGATAGGAGAACAGAAGTGGTAGGAGAATGGAAGCATCAATCAACAAAGGAACAGGTGAACCCAAATAGTGCTGGAAGATTCCTGGGCACGGCCGTTGGTCAGGAATCAAGTATACAGAGCTATTTTGGAAGGTTTGAATGTTATTGATGGATGGTTGTAATTGGGTTTCTAATTTGTTTTGTAAAAAGAAAAATTTCTTCTTAAAATAAACACTTTTTAAAAAAAAGTATACAGAGCTAGTAGACAGTGTTCACACTGGAAAACATTATGTCAAAAACCATGGTTTATGTCGCGACGGCCGTGGCCGGCGACCAAAGCCTAAAGCTGGAGGTCTGTCGGGCATGATCATGACATGTAGCTAGAATTTTTGTCACCCCAGGCTTATCTCAAGTTTGCCGCCCCTTTATACAGTCCACAACCTCTTGACCAGGGTATGTCTCTTTTTACCGGATCCTACTCAAACCAAAAAGCATATTTGACACTTTAAAATTTTGGGCTCAGTAGGGACTGTTACCTCTGCACCCAATGAGGGGGACATAATCTTCACTTGATCCATTCTAATATCTACTAAGGGCATGATGGTTGGGAAGGTTTAAAGGGTAGTTCTACATGATGGGCACAACAGTATGGGCAATCCCTAATCTACTAAAGTGAGTATTTGTGAGAAGACAGTTCTGTCTCTGGAGGACATGAATAAGGCATAAGGTTTGTATCTAGTGCCAATTGTATACAAACCCACAAGAATATCTAATAAAACCAATGACTAAGAGTCTACAGGAAGTCACCCAAACGACAACTTTGTAAGGGATAGGAATTACATTGTACACATAAGGGATATCACATAGGTGCCTACAACATGACTTGGGTATTTTGAAGGAACATGATAAATCATTAAGAAATTACTCATAAAGCTTCACATTCAAGTTTTAATTGCTCGGCTTCCCTCAGGAATTGGAAGTGGTATAGCTCTCAATAGACTTCACAATGACCTCTATTGAGTAGGAAACAAAAGGTCTCCTCTGGTCGTGTAGAAGAAGGAACTGCTGAGGTTCATGAGGAGCTCAACAGCTGTATGCGTCATCCTGTCAGCTGTTCTCTAGATGTCTAAGTGATCTGTCAGACCGAAACTCAGCTGGAGCCAAAGAGGCTACAGAATACCATGTAAAAGCCCACACATGTTTAAGTGCCCACTGCTGGCTGATTTTTCTGAACAACTGGCCCCAGGGATGACTTGTGACTGATAAGACTGCTCTTCATTTGTCATTCTGAGTAAAGCATGTACATTGAAGAAAGCAGGCATTTGCATCTAACTCCTTGCATCTTTGTAAGAAGAAAGAGAAAATTCCTTTTTGCAGGGGCATAGGGTCATCATCATTAGTTGTGTGACCTGCAGTGCTCTCCAGACTTGTCATGTTATATGAGTGAAAACCCAATGAAGAAACATCTAGCATCTAGGTTCACTCCAAAGGAAATTTTTATTTTAGGGAGAGGAAAAAAAGTGGCCACCAATCACCTCTAAAGCCGTTCATCTCAACGGTAACTGAGGAGTGAACAGCTAACAGTCCATCCTACTTCATCAATATGTCAAATGATGGGAGATAACTGGGGACAACTGGGCTGTCCCTGTAGACCCATCTCCATTATGGGGGACAAAAGGTTCTTGTTTAGGGAACAGACAGAAGATATACAGTAGTCACATCTCTGCCATTATGCAAACAAGTGTCTTAAGTGCCCTAAGGTCTAGGGTATTATCCCAGTGACATGTACCATAAATTTCTGACTTTAAGACACACCGGACCATAAGACGCACCTACTGTATTTTTCGGACTTTAAGACGTACCACCATTTTCCTACCAAATTTTGTTTGAAAAAAGTGCGTATTATAGTCCGAAAAATACAGTATATGTTTTTTTTATCTCCATTGAGAGGAAATTTAATTTTTGTTGAGAAAAATGGCCACAGGTCACCTCTAAAACTTCTCTTCTTGGTGTAAAAAAAGGATTGAACAGTTAAAAGTCCATCCTGCTTAATTGGGCACAACTGGGCTGATTCTGTAGACCCATCTATATTGAGGGGAGGACAAAAAGTTCTTGTTCTTGGGAACATAAGGCAAAAGGCGCAGAAGATGTAATCACATCTAAGACTTGATGCCAACAACAGTCCTAAGTCCCGTTCTTGAGTATTACACGCGTGAAGTGTATACTGTATGATCTTTTATCTTACTCCAGAGGAAATGCAGTTTCTGTGGAGAAAAAAAGATTGGCCACCAGTCACCTCTAAAACCGCTCGTCGCAGAGGTAATAGACAAAGGTCTGTCCTGCTTCATCCATATGTCCCATTATGGGAGATAACTGAGGACAATTGGGCTGTCACTGTAGACCCATTTGCATTAAGGACAGAAGACAAAAAACTCTGGTGTAGGGAACGTGGCAAAGAAAGAGAAGCAGAAGATATAATCACAATGTGGTCTCAATGCCAACTAAGTATCCTAAATTCTAAGGTACTATCCCAGTGACATGTATATGTCCTTTTAGCTGACTTGGAAGGAAATTTTATTTCTGTGAAGAGAAAAAGTGACCACCAGTCGCCTCTAAAGCTGCTCATCTTGAGGTAAAGAAAGAATTGAACAGCTTAAAGTCTATCCTGCTTCATCTATATGTCCCATTAGGAGATAAAACAGATGAGAACTGGACTGTCCCCATGGACCCTTCTACATCTACTGATAAAAAGCTCTTGTTTGAGTACATGGCAAGGCAAGAGAGGTGGTAGATGTAGTCAGTGTCAGACGGGGGTGCCTAGGGCCCGCAGGTGGAGTGGATTCCGGATGCCCACCGGTAGAGCTGTTTCTGGGCCCACCGGTGGAGTTTATTCTAGGAGCCCACCCTACAGCTTCTGTAAATGACTGTAGATGCCCCCTATACTCTGCCTCTTGGTTTTTGCCTCTTTTTCTCTGCTTTTCTGCCTCTTCAGTTAAAAAAACATCTCCAGGTCTACCATGCTCAGGGGTTTCACCTACTCTCCTGCTGGGGCAGTTCAAGCCTGGATGTAGCCTTGATGCCAACATGGGCCCTAAGTCCCCTAAAGTCTATCATATTAAACCAGGATGTATCATAGTTATTAGGTTATAGCTATGCAGAAGGGTTGGAGCTCTGTATCAGGAAAATACTATAAGGGGAGGAATACATGGGGTGGCCAGTAGTCCTGCCTCCGATGCGTCCACCAATGGCTACATGAGTTTGCCGATATGTTATGCAGCTATTGGCGAATGCACCCAAAGTGGAATGGCTGCACGCTATGTCTCTGCCCCAGAAGTGGTTTCACACAATGTGTTTATATTTGTGGTTTTTTTCAGCTTTTTTTTAATCAAAAACTACAATGGCTACCTCTTAGAAGTCAATAGAGAAATGTGTACCGCACTACAGATTTGCTTTCTCTTTGCTTTCTCTTTTAGAATTTTATGCAATTTTGGTAAATTTTTTTGGTCAGTAACAGATTTTTCCAATTAGGCTATGTTCAAACGGCTTATTTCGGGACCTATTTGCGGCCGTAAATACGTCCCAAAATAAGCCGTTTCAAATAATGAACAATTAGATTAGCATTGATTCCAATGTAAAATACACCTCGTCATTCACACGAGGCGTATTTTCGCAACGTATTTGCGGGGGGTAAATACGTCCGTAAATACGATCGTAAAATTAAGCCCCATGTCACTTATTGGGGCGTATTTTGCAACGTAAATCCCCATAATAAAGAATGGGGAATTGTATTTACGATGGGAAATACGCGCCACATTTTGTGACACGTATTTGAAACGTATTTCGGGACGTATTTGCGGACATAAATACGTCCGTCAATACGCCCTGAAATAAGCCGTGTGAACATAGGCTTAGAACGTGCTGCAGATGTAGCATTGCTTTGTAGGTAGTTTGTGGCATTTTGTTTTTCTTATGCCTTTAGGGTTTTTTATGCACCAAGAAAATGCATTTTTGGATGTGTGTTGTAAGTTTTGATGCACTTTTTTGTAGTGTTTTTTTCAGTAAGCAGCGCGCCGGACCGTCCCTCACCTCCTCGGGGAGGCGCGGCATGACCCGGCACCAGAGGCGTAACTTCAAGCTATTGGGCCTTGGTGCGAAAAGTGAAAAGGGGGGCCCCCAGTTACCATGCACCATTTACAATGCTGGTGTCTTCTTATGTGGCAGGAGGGCTTTTGGGCCCCCTCAGGCTGCTAGGCCCGGTAGCGACTGCTACCGCTGCACCCTCTGTAGCTACGCCCCTGCCCGGCACGCTGGGGCACCCGGCTGTATGGAAGGGAAAGGAGGAGGGGCGCTAGTGACGGACGGTCTAAAGATCGCCCCTTCCGCCCAGACAGCAGTTGGCACGGCACGAGGCAGGAATCCCACCTGCCCTCCTTATGTTGTGGTGGGTGGTTGGAGGCCGTTGAGGTCATAGTGCAGGTCGTCTGGTGGTTGGTGTTGGTTGGGGGAGTGTGAGTCTCCTCATGGCTTTGTCGTTGTCATGGTGGCCATTGGCGGCAGGGTTCCTTGGAGTTGGAAGAGGATAATGGCTCAGGGAATCATTCGGGGTATGACTCCCTCTGGGTTTGGAGAACGTGGACTCGGCCTGGAGAAGGTGGGCTCTTCCTGGCTAGTATCCCTGGAGAGCAAATTGGGTGAGCCATCCTGTATGGCTTTTGGACCCCCGAGCCAGTGGAGTACGGCTGGGGGTAGTGGTGTTTTTCCCTTCGGGGATTTGGTCGCCAGGACGGTTTTTGGCTCCAAGGACCTCTGCCCCATAGGTTGGTGTACTTTGGTTCTGGTTTACTAAGGTTGAGTGATTTTGGTTGGTTGGTTATGGAGTTATCTGGTTACAGATATTTGGGCTTAGGGATTTATACATATATTTATGGTATTTATATGTATTTATGAGAGGTTATTTATATATATTTTATGCAAAGTTATTTATGTTTGTATTTTGTTACTTAAACGGCTGCTGTGGCCAATTTAATCCAGCCGGTTGTCAGTGTCATTATTTGGGGAAGGGGTCACGAGCAGTGGAAAGGGGGGTAAGAGTGTAGGGGAAGGGGGGAAGTTGGTGGTACAGAGTAAGCCATCAGTGTTGCACAGGGTCATGGTAAAATGGTAACAATGTTTCCCCAGAAATAAAAACACATAAAAAGGCACATGTACTAATAACACTGTTTTTAAAAAAATACCACAAAAACTGCATGAAAAAAACACATGAAGCCTAAAAACATCATGCTGGTTTTTTGAGGTTTTTTTGGACAAAAAAAAACCATTATTCAGAGGATAAACCTAAATATATATTATAGAAATAGATCAGCACAGAATCTGAAAATAAAATAATTATTTTGCATCTGACACTATCACATTGTATGTATCTCCCGGCACAAAAGTATAATGGGGCATGTGTGGAATTTTAAGATTTGGCACCAGTGACCTTTCGCTGGATGTGATCATTTTTTTGTGTCTGCCCGGTCAGGCTCATGTGCGCCCCTGGCTATGTAGTTCCCTCTTCTAATCATTGACACTTGCCATCATGCCACAGCTTGTAAATCAGCACATTCAGTATGCTGAGATTATCAGTCTCAGATACCAACCCACCCTGAGTAGTGACTTGTGGGAGAATCCTAGAGATAAGACAGCGATAAGCCTTATTCACATGGAGCAATTAGCAAACAATAGCGAAGAATCATTGATGACAACAAAATTGTGTCATACACAGTTGAGTCACAATATTATGACCATTTTCTCTCTTCAGCGACAGCGCATAGCTCATGAAGGAGGTCCTGTGTGGTGCGCTGGATTGGTAGGTATATAAGGTGTGTAATAGGCTATCTGCACACATATCCCTTATTGCTGTCATGAGTGAAAGGGGCAATTTAACAGTTGCAAATAGGGATAATTATTGGCGGGGAGTAGCTAAAAGCTTGCATTGGAAATGGACCTCTGTTAATTGGCAAAAGGTTGTCTTCTTAGATGAATCACATTATCTTGTTCTGGAAACAGATGGATGTTGATGTGTCAGGTGAGGAACATCAACCACCATTGCTGGAAGAACACAAGCTGGTGGTGGCAGTGTTATGGTCTGGGGAATGTTTCCATGCCATTCTCTGGGCCACTCATCCATGTGGAAGGTGCTATCACCTTATCAATTTGGGTATGAATCCAGCCCTGCAGATCACATACACCCATACATGCTGATTGTCTCCACTGGGGCGGATGGGATCTTTCAGCAAGACAATGCGACACAGCTAGAAATGTCCGACATTGGTTGGAAGAGCAGGACCAAGGCTTCCAAGTACAATCCTTACCCCTAATTCCCCAGACCCCAAGTGAGCATGTATTAGACTCCTGGATGGACCATCCAGCAGCTTTAGGCTCCCACTTTCTGTTCAGGCTGTGGGTGGTTCTATAGCTTTAGGCTCACTCTTCCTGTTCAGGCTGTGGGTGGTTCTACAGCTTTAGGCTCACTCTTTCTGAACAGGAAGTGGGAGACTGAAGCTGGCTGTGAAGAGTAGGCTCTGTGAAACAGGATGGTGATGTAGCCCATTTAAACTCAAGGAAAACCAATATAATAAAACAGTCATCATTAGAGTTAACATTTCAATATTGCACTTTCTGTTGGACACATCAGAGAGATAGAAGTTATCATTGTAGAGACCCCCTTTGTGAACCCATCACCAACAGAGTTTGTTTACATGTGTCTTTCTAATTATAAGCAAAAACCACAATACATTCTATTACACCATGAACATCACTAATTCCTGATGGACCCCAATGACTTGTAGTGGGGCCTGTTGGGTCCCGTCATGGTTTCCATCATTTTGACGCTACGTGCATAGCTCTACCTCTCTGAGTACAGGTCTTTGCACCACTCTGGTCCCCACAAGAAGCCTCTGTTCACATTTACTTTGTGATTATAACTGAAGTCACAACATTTCTACTACACCACAGACACTACTGGCTGCTAATAGGCCCAATGACCTATAATGGGGTCTGTTGGGTTCTGTTTGTATTTACATAAGTTTTAGGCCATATTCAGGTGCTACTTCTGTGAGCATAGGGATATCCTCCATCTTCACTTCTCCTGGATGTAGCCAATGAGACACCACATACTGCACTCCCATTCATTCCCATTTGTGGGGCTCTCCATGCTTGGACTGCTGTAATAAGTACTTCTAACATGTCGCTATGGCGCAATGTTGGACTAGGGTTCCTAAGGCCCACTAGTGGAGTTAATTCTTGGGGCCCACCAGTGTAGTTGATTCCCGGGGCTAACCAGTGGAGATGATTCCTAGGGCACACCAGTTGAGTTGATTCTTGGGGCCCAACATTGGAGTTGATTCTCAGGGCTCATCACTGGAGTTAATTCTTGGGGCCCACCCATTGAGCTAATTCTTGAGGCCCATCAGTTGAGTTTATTCTCAGGGCTCAATACTGGAGTTTATTCTTGGGAACCACCAATTGCACTAATTCTTGGGGTCCACCAGTGAAGTTGATTCTTGGGCCACACCAGTAGAATTGATTCTTGGAACCCACCAATGGAGTTGACTCTTGGGGCCCACTAGTGTTGTTTATTCTTGGGTTCCTTCAGTGGAGATGATTCCTGGGGCCAACCAGTGGCGTTAATTCTTGGGGCCCACCAGTGGAGTTATTCTTGGTGCCTACCAGTGGAGTTGATTCTTGGGGCCCACCAGTGGAGTTGATTCTCAGGATTCATCACTGGGGTTAATTCTTGGGGCCCACCAGTAGAGTTGATTCTCGGGGCTCAACACTGGAATTGATTCTTGGGGACCACCAATTGAGCTAATTCTTAGGGCCCACCAATGGAGTTGATTCTTGGGGCCCAGCAGTAGAATTGATTCTTGGGACCCACCAGTGGAGTTGATACTTGGGGCCCAGTAGTGAAGTTGATTCTTGGTGTCCACCAGTGAAGTTGATTCTTGGGGCCCACCAGTGGATTTTATTCTTGGTTCCCAGCAATGAAGTCGATTCTTGGTGCCCACCAGTGGAGGTGATTCTTGGGGCCCACCACTGGAGTTGATTCTTGGTGTTCACCAGTGGAGTTTATTCTTGTGGCCCACCAGTGGAGTTGATTCTGGGGCCCACCAGTGGAGTTGATTCTGGGGCCCACCAGGTAAGTTTATTCTGGGGCCCACCAGTTGAGTTGATTCTTGGGCCCACCAGTTGAGTTGATTCTTGGGCCCACCAGTGGAGTTGATTCTTGGGCCCACCAGTGGAGTTGATTCTTGGGCCCACCAGTGGAATTGATTCTTGGGGCCCACCCTACAGCTACTCTACAGGACCACATATACCTCTTGCTTTCTGCCTCTTTTCCTCTGCCTTTCTTCCTGAAAAGCAGACCCAGGCTTACCACGCCCAGGGACCCACAATCTCCAGGGGTCCACTGGCTGTTTCTCCTGCTTCCTTTTGTGCCAGTCGGAGCCTGCAATGGCATATTTGGAGTTCTCTATAGTAAAATTTTTAGTAGGAGGTCTCATGAGCTGGAACATGGCATGTTGACATGGGAGGTATAACACAAAGGCTCAGTAGACCTTATCTCTGGAGGTGTTCAGGAACGAGCTTTCATAACATGTGTACGTTTATCACTGGAACCTGTCACTACTAATTGGTTTCTTTGATCCTAAGTAAAACACATTTAATTGTCGATTGTGTTATCTTCCTCTTCCTTATCTCACATGAGAACAGTCAAGTTCTAGGCTAAGGAGCTGTATAACCTTAGTGATCCACGCCCGACTATTACTTCTTATTTTTCTTTTATTATATTAAACTGTCCACACATCAGCGACCGGAAAGCTGAAGATCCGTCATTTGTCGCATCGACTATGGGAACATAAACAGGCAGAAGTCAATGATCACTACATCCACGGCCATCCATGTGCCATGTTCTCAATCATTGACCTCCCCCCATTGGTGAAAAGGAAGGGGCAATGTAATGGATGACAGCCAGTGTCCTGCTCACAATGTCACACACATAATAGCACTCAACAGCTGGTAAAAACTCAATTAATGGGTCTTATTTATTAAAACTGTCTAGCAGTGAGACTGTCCTTGTTGCCCGTAGCAACCAATCAGAGCTCATAGCTACCAATCAGAGCCCACAGAGACCAGTCAGAGCTTATAACAACCAATCAGAGCCCATAGCAACCAATCAGAGCCCATAGCCACCAATCAGAGCTTATAACAACCAATCAGAGGCCCTAGCCACCAATCACAGCTCATAGCAACCAATCAGATCCCACAGGGACCAATCAGAGCTTATAACAACCAATCAGAGCTCAGCTTTCATTTTTGCAGAGCACTATATGAAATTAAAGCTGAGCTGTGATTGGTTGCTATGAGCTCTGATTGGTTAATATGAGTTCTGATTGGTTGCTATGGGCTTTGATTGGTTGATTTGAGCTCTGATTGGTTGCTCTGAGCAACAAGGAAAGTCTTACGGCTGGACAGTTTTCATGCATAAGGCCCATTAATTGAGTTTTTTGCTGTTTGTTAAATTCCAGTTTTGATAAAAGATTTTTATCCAGGATGTCTCAGTACATTTATCCATTCATTCTTCTTCCATTATATGAGGTTTACCAGCGCCGTATGCTGCAGCCCCGCACCATGATGTTCCCACCTCCACACTGCACTGCTGGTGTTTTTGGGGTGATATGCGGCGCCTTTTGGCCTCCAAACATGTTGTGTGTTATTGGATCCAAAGAGTTCAATTTTGTCTCATCTGACCTGACTATATTCTCTCAATATTTACAGACTTGTCTAAATGCTGTTGAGCAAACTTTTAATGTGCTTGAACCTGCTTTTTGTTCAGCAGTGGAGTCCTGCATGGGGAGCATGCATACAGGGCATGGAGGATGAGCGTGCATACAGGCCATGGAGGATGAGCGTGCATACGGGACATGAAGGATGAGCGTGCATACAGGCCATGGAGGATGAGCGTGCATACAGGCCATGGAGGATGAGCGTGCATACAGGCCATGGAGGGTCAGCGTGCGTACGGGTCATGGAGGGTGAGCGTGCATACGGCTCATGGAGGTTGAGCGTACATACAGGCCGTGGAGGATGAGCATGCATACAGGCCATGAAGGGGGACTGTGCATACAGGCTATAGAGGGAGACTGTGCATACAAGTCATAGAGGGTGAGCGTGCACACAGGCCATGGAGGAAGACCGTGCATACGAGCCATGGAAGGCAAGTACATTACTAATTGTTTTGTTTGAAACAATTGTACCTGCTGATTCTAGGTCTTTCTGTAGCTCTCCACGGTTGTCCTTGGCTTTGAACAAGTCTTCTGATAATTATTTTCCCTCCTCTGTCTGAAATCTTGCGGGGAGCACCTGGTCATGGCTTATTTATGGTAAAGTTATGTTCTTTCCACTTCCGAATTATGGCCCCAACAGTGTTCACTGGAACCAATGCCATCAATAAGGTTGCAAAGGTCTTGAAACACCTCACTGGTTTTACCCATCATAAGCTGTTTCTTGTGTGGCACCTTGGTAATGAGACACCTTTTTATAGGCCATCAGTTGAACCAGCTGATATAATTTTTCACTAACTGGCAGGATTGCTTTCTAATTACTGAAAGATTTCAGCTGGTGTCATGTCTTTAAATGGACGTCTCTTTCTTCATGTGAACCCAACCTTAAGTATCCATGTCATAGCCACATGTTAATAGGGTATTCCCATCTTCCACAATTTTTGTACATCCATTGTAAAAAGGACATTGTTATTTTATATCTTGATGGCATATGCAGAAGATGTGCCATAAAGATGCGATAGTTGCAGGCACCACCTGAGGTAATCTGTACTGTAAAATGCATCTGTACAGTCACTTTTCTAGATGAATTTGTTGAGGAGGTTGTCCTCTCCACTGATGTCCATGAGAGTTATGGAAAAACTAGCAAAAATCTTTCCATTAATTTCCCAAGAAAGTGCTGGAATATTTTTTTCAAAGTTGGGTTTAGGTTTTTTAAAGGGGGTTGTCTCACTACATTGTTTTCATCTTACCTCATCCGTTTTTCTTGGTTTCATTTTGAATTTTCAGGGGGGGTTTACTGGCTTCATAGGTTTCAGTAAAGCCAGGGTCTGACATAAAAACCAGCAGGGCAACCTATCAGAGAGATAAAAACGGGTCGTCAAACAACCATGCGGGCCAAATAAGATCGAACGGGTCTGAGCTAAGCGACCAGCGCTCACCCTATCAGGAGAGATCAAACAGGTCTTAGTTAAAAACCTGAGGACTGATCAGCCCATACAAAGGGGGGGATATTAGGAATAGAGGACCCTGTTTAAAGGACAAATAGCAAAATGATTGGGTTTGCAAGATCTTTTCCTAAAAAACAGCAATCCCTGTTTGAGACCACCCTTTAAAGGAAGGGTTCCTACCATGAATGTATGGGAAAAGTTCCCTCCTCTATGCCCAAACCAGAGTCCCCTGAAAGGGTAGTTTTTGGGAAAAGGGCTTTTGGGTTTTTCCCTTCTGGAGGAGAAACTTTGCATACTTTTCCATGGAGTCTATGTAGATTACTAGGTTACTTTAATCATAGGTGTAACTTTAGGGGGGTACGGAGGGGACTGGTTTTTCTGGCTGGGGAAAGGTCCTCCCTTTTTAGTGCTTTTAAAAAAAAATCCAATAAAGTAGAATACAGTAATGGGGGGACAGAGCACAGAGGAAGAAGTTTTAAACCCCTTTTCTTCCCATTTTCGTGTCTTGGGGGCACAGAGTAGGGAGCAACCCCCAAGTTCTGCAAAGGAGAAAACGCTATTGGAGAGCGAGTCGCAGGGCTGCTTCACCAATCAAACCTCCCCAATCCCAAAACCCGTTCCGGGGGTGTATCTTTTTCCCCCCCATTGTATACCAATTCCCCCCAGCTCATCCCCCATCAAGAAGAAAGGGGAAACTCTTTCCGAATCTAACGACCAATACAGGGGGACAGGGAAGGAACGGGGTCGGGGTTGGTTGCATGGGTAAAGGTATTACTGTAAGTGAGATATTTTTTACGACACCATTGTTAGCCGTCATCTTCCCTGCACTTCGTGCCGGGGAAAATAAAGTGAATGGAGTCGCCCCCAGCTTTTAGAAGTGTGGGCGGCCAGCGGATTCTAAAACCCCCCCCCAATTTTAAAACGCACATAGCCCCCAAAATGCCGTGTGAACTACCCTTTTGGGTACATTTATGGGAGTAGAATTGATTTTTGGGGCCGATCAGTGTTGGGTTCCCCCAAACCGGTCCCAACCCGAAAGGGAAACTGATTTACATTTTAAACCCCAAAAAATCAATGTGTTGTTTAATGACAAGATTTTTCTTGAGGTTTTTTGGCGCAAAATTTCACGCCACACAAATTTTCAACGTTTAGCATAACACCAAAAAGGGTAGAGGCGAAATCGTTCGGGGGAGCTAGGTCCCCTTGCCACAATCTGGGACGTGATAATGCAATACATTTTAGGCTCGTATGTAATAATACATTTTGGTTTTGTGAAAATTTTTCTTTAGTCAATGTAATTTTCTAAAGTGCAGTTAGTAATGTAATTTCTGTGGGCCCCCTGTTTAAATAAATTTTTTTTCTGGGGGGAGTGATGATGCATTTTGGGGATGGATCAAAAAATAAATTTTTTGGGGGACAGTGTGTGACTAAATGATTCCAAGGGGGACAGTAAGATTGGGGTTTTTTTATTTTCCCTTCGTTGTTTAATTACAAATTTTAATGGGTAGGAGGGGATAGGGGGGGTTAATGAAATTTTTGCATTGCACAACTTTTTTTAATTTCGATCTAGAAGGGGAAAATATTAAAGGTGCGCGGGTTTTCGGTTTCATTGCCCAGGGCTCTTTTTTTAGCCCCGTTCCGGCTCTAAACTTCAGTAATTAGAGAGTCACTAAAACCCTTACGGATTGCCCCAAAAGAGTTTGTAAAAAAAGGGACTCCCCCCGGGGGACCTGGGGGGGGACTAAAGCGCCCCCCAAGACCTCCTAGCGGGGATAGGGGGGGGCCGCTTCCCCTGCAGGGAGAGGAGAGGATAAAAAGGGAAGGGAGGGGAACAAAAGGGGGAATCAAAGGTGAAGGGGGGGGGAAGGTTTGGAAAATAGGGGATGAGGGGGAAAAAATTGGGTCCCCCCCCCCCTTTTTAAACCCAAAGTTAAACCCCTGATTTTTAATTTTAAGAAATACCCCCTTCCCCTCCATTGTGTACCATGGACAGAAATCTTTCTCCATTTAACAAAACTTGTCATTTTTTTGTATTTTTGCCAAAACCCTTTAAAAGGGGGGTTTTTCCCAAACAAGGATTGCTTTTTATTTTAAAAAAGCCCCTTTGCAATATATGCCCATTAACAGTGCCTCCCTTTTTCCCAAAGATATCCCCTCTTGTATGGGGCCTTCATCGCTCCTCGGGTTTCGCATAGCTACAGCCCCTTTTTCAATCCCGAAAAGGCTGCCTTTATTTTTTTCTATGCTACAGACCTGGCTTTTTACTGCAGCTTAGTAAACCCCAAGTAAACCCCCCCTGAACACAAAGTAAAAACCAAGAAAACAGGACTGAGGAAAAGGTGAATTTAAAAGTAGTGAGACAACCCCTTTAAGGCCTTTTTCATAAGAATAGACCATCACTTTATGATAGGAAGGAGTCTTCTGAGATCCACCATGAATAAATAGATCATTGACTAGGTTTTTTTTTGTCCCTTTAGGGCATGTCCCCACGGCATGGGTTTTTTTGGGCCCTTTTTTTAGCCCGGGTTTTCGGGTTTTTTAGACCGCCGAAAAACCCCCCGAAAATGACTTAAAAGGGGCCCCACCGCACGGGTTTTCCCGGGTGCAAAAAAAATTGTGCTAGCACAAACTTCCGTCCCCTTTTTCCCGGGCGGAATTTTGTGCAACCAATTTTGAAGGGGGAGGCTTTTTCTCCCCTCATCGGGGAAAAGCCCCCCCCCCCCCCCCCGCGGGCCCTGGGGACGGCCCGCCCAAAAAAAAACAAATAAACCCTTCGGCAAACCCACCGGAATTTGTCCTGTGCCGTGGGAACGCGCCCTTAGCAGCTTTCCCACCATAGGGCTGTAGGAAAACTCAAAAACAGATTTATTCAAGTAAGTGGGGGCCAGATCCCGTTTCCCTTTACAATAGGAACCAGGAGTGGACCCAAAATTTGGCTCCCACTGAACATAAAGCTAGGGCAATTTTTTAGTGATTTTCCCCTCATTTTTTTAGAGATTTTGGAAAAACCCCCTTTAAAAATTTAAAGAAAGATTTAAGGGGACATGTTTTGGAAAAATTTTTTCGCCTAGAAATAAATTTTAAATTTCGCTCATTTGTAGGGATAAAATGCGCCTAATTTAGAACCCTTTCTATGCGGGTCCTAGATTCAGCGCTTTCTAGCTCCAAATTTAGGGTCAGGGAACCAAATTTTTCCTTGATTTACCCGCTCCCGCAGTAATGCGCACCATTTTTCCATCCCCAATCATTTCATTTGTAGGTCATACGGGTTTTGGTGCAATGCCTCCAGGGAAGCCCCCCCCTTTGATTTCCCGCCGGCCCTTACAAAGTTCCATAGGCGCCTCAAAAAAAATAACCCAATTTTTTGGGGTGCAAAAATTGAAAAAAAGGCAGGGACTTCAAAAAAACCCAAAGGGTATTTTTTTCACCCCAAAAGCAGCAACGTTTTGGGTCGACCAGACCTTTCTCAAACTGTTTTTTTTTCGGTTTTAATACGTTGCTTTATTGGGTGAATAAACTAGCACTTTGGTTTTGAAGTGCTGCCGTGCTCCCTCTTTTAAATTTTTGGCTTTTGGAAGACCTTGCCCAGGTTGTGGCGTGCCTCGAGTTTTTTTTCTTTATTTGCTGGATATTTCTTTTTTGGAAAATTTTTGGAGTGCACCTGCTCATACATCTAGAGAACAGGGCACAGGGCACTAGTTTTTAGGCTGAAAGGACACCAGAATAGCATAGTTGCCAACTTTTGAAAACAAAAAAGCAGGAGATAATAGTGGGCGGCGCACGTAGCGCGCCGCGGCAAAAGTTTGCATAGCCACGCCCATTTGAGGTTGCCACCCCCCCTTTCAAAAGCCACACCTACTCTCCCTAACGCAAACGGCTTTGGAAAAAAGCCAGGGGAATCCCCTTATCCCCAGGTAAGCCCCCAAACCAGGTATGCCCCTTACAGGCAGGAGAGCCCCTTGTAGCCAAATAGATCCCCTCTCGTACCGGTAGACCATTTTTTTAGCCGGGTAGTCCCCCCCCTTTGTTAGCCAGGTAGATCCCCACATTTTTTCCCAGGTAGTCCCCCCTATTTTTTCCCGGTTTAGTGCCCCCATTTTTTTCCCAGGTAGATGCCCCCATTTTTTTCCCGGGTTGCCCCTTTGTTTGCGGGTAGTGCCCCTCTGTTGGCCAGTAATCCCCCCATTTTTCCCCGGTAGTGCCCCTCTGTTCCCCAGGTAGATGCCCCCATTTTTCCCGGGTATTTTTCCCCCCTGTAGCCAGGTTGTCCCCCCCTTTTAGCCAGGTAGTGCCCCCATTGTTAGCCAGGTAGACCCCCCCATTGTTTGCCAGGTAGTGCCCCCATTGTTTTCAGGTATCCCCCCTCTGTTGGAAGTTAGATCCCCCCCAGTTTTTCCGGGGTAGTCCCCCCTTGTTCCCAGGTAGATGCCCCCATTGTTTGCCGGGTAGTGCCCCTCTGTAGCAGGTAGTCCCCCCTCGTTGCCGGTGTGCCCCCATTGTTAGCCAGGTAGTGCCTCCATTTTGCCAGGTAGTGCCCCCTTGTTACCAGGTAGTGCCCCCATTGTTGCCAGGAGACCCCCATTGTACCAGGTATGCCCCATTGTACCAGGTATCCCCCCCTTTGTACCGGGAGTCCCCCCATTAGTAGCCGGGTAGTGCCTCCTTTGTTGCCAGGTAGCCCCCCCATTGTAGCCAGGTTGTGCCCCCTTTAGTAGCCAGGTAGTCCCCCCATTGTTGCCAGGTATTGCCCCCATTGTTACCAGGTAGTGCCCCCCCTTTTTAGCCGGGTGTACCCCATCGTTGCCGGGTAGTGCCCCATCGTTACTGGGTAGTGCCCACATTGTTGCCAGGTAGACCCCCCATTTACCAGGTAGTGCCCCCTTTATTCCAGGTAGTCCCCCCTTTAGTAGCCGGTGTGCCCCATTAGTAGCCGGGTAGTCCCTCCATGTTGCCGGTTTAGTCCCCATTTTTAGCCAGGTAGGGGCCCCCCTTTTGTAGCCGGTAGTGCCCCCCAAATGTGGGTAGTCCCCCCATTTTTAGCCAGGTATCCCTCTCTTCCCAGGTGTGCCCCCCATTGTTAGCCGGGTAGTGCCCCCCATTGTTGCAGGTATTCCCCCCATTGTAGCCAACAGTGCCCCCCAAAAAATAATAAAAATAAAATAATAAATCCCTTACCGCCAGCTCCCAACGGCCCGCCCTGGACATCTCCCCACGTACAGGGGAAGTGAGTGCAGCCCCGCTCACTTCCTCTGTGACGCTGACATGTGTGCAGGCGCACAGCGGCGCCCGGGAAAACAGGGGGAGGGGGGAGGAGGGGCGATCCCTCCTGCCTCCTCCCTGTCAGCGAGGGGTTCCCCGGGGGGGTGAAGGGGCGCAGCGCCCGCTTCCCCGCCTGTGGAAAGGGCCCGGGGGGCCAGAGTAGCGCCTAGCGCTACTCCGGGGCCCCCCGGTCTTTTAAAAGGAACCCCCCCGCTCCTGGCGGCGGGGAAAGCCAGCTCCCCCGGGAGGGCGGGGAGGGGACCCCAAATAGCGGGACCCCCCCGCCAAAAACGGGAGAGTTGGCATGTATGCAGAATAGTAGTGCAGTCCCGTACATACATAATGTGTTTGGTCTTAGTAAATAAAGCATTGGGTGCTCTTTTCTATCTTCTTTATTCACATCTGTACTGTCAGTGGCCAATGGAAGATTTTGCAGTTAGAGGTGTAAATTGGAGCTCCTGTGCAGCAATGCAAAATCTGGAACAGGATCCCACACGTACCATGTGCAAAGTAAAATACTGGTGTCTCCTTATGTGGCTGATGGGTCTTCAAGCCGCCTTTATATACAGTTCACAGATGCAACTGCTATCTTAGCTCTTCCGTTGCTCTGTAGCCCAGAATAATATGATTTAATACTGGAAATCTGACTTTCTCTGGAATATTAGATCATTGGCCCCTGGAAGATTTTTCAGTCT
Source organism: Phyllomedusa bahiana (assembly GCA_025379985.1). Taxonomy (NCBI): domain Eukaryota; kingdom Metazoa; phylum Chordata; class Amphibia; order Anura; family Hylidae; genus Phyllomedusa; species Phyllomedusa bahiana. The sequence goes on along the minus strand of JAODAL010027924.1, from coordinate 25,632 downwards.
TGTTACTTGGATCTCCTGTACACCAATGCAAAATGTATAACAAGAACCCATACCTAGTATCTGCCATATACAGTCCTCGACTTACACCGTTCCGACTTACATCTGTCCCCTAGTTACAAATGGAGACTTATGGGGAATGCTGGCACATGTATTTCCATGTTCCACAGCAGATAATAGCTGTGGAACTACAAGTTCCAGCAGGCCACAGCAGCACATGAGGTTAAAATGAGGAGAAATCTTCTCAACAGGACAAGACAGCCAAAACAAATGTTAAATAAACCCTTTCACCTGCACTATCCAGACTAAAAAAAAAACATTTTGTGCTGGACGTTATATTTAATAATATAACTGTTTCCCCCCCCCCACCCCCCCCCCCCCCCCCCCCCCCCCCCAGACTTATATACAAATTCAACTTAAGAACAAACCTACAGTCCCTATCCCGTTCATAAACTGCCTGTATTGGTGTCTCTGTACGTGGTCTTCAACCACCCTTAGGCAGGGCTGGGACAAGGTATTCTGATGCCCTAGGCAAATAAGGCATGTAGCGCCCCCACCACCCTCTCCCAATGTAAAATTCAGCCCATTCCATACCTCTTTGTGCCCCATTTATTCCTGGGAACGAAGTGGAGCCCTAGGCGGTTGCCTACCTTAGCCTACCCGTCGTCCCGGCCCTGCCCTTAGGATATAGGTCACAGATGCATCTTCTACCTTGGCACCCCGTATACTTACAGCTCTGCTATCAAGGGGCTGTTGAGAGGTTCTTGTGAACAGTCCATCCTTCCTTAGCTCTTCAGGCCACAACACAATCATTCACTAGTGGAAATCCGACCTCTGGAATATTAGATCTATGTATCATTCTTGCAGGTTCAGCAGTTGTGGAATGTGAATTGGGGTCAATATAATTTACTCAATGGCATCTTCTGATCTGGTCAAATGATTTTCAGAGTTTACATTTTGGGTGACAGCTTCTTTTTATCTCTTTTTTTTTTTTTTTACTAATTTGTCTCTAGTTCTTCCTCCCTTCGGTTATCTGATCTCACATTTCAGTGCACTAGGCTCTCACTTCTGTAAACCGAGATGACCGAGGGGAACCCGATAGATAAAACAGCTGGACTGTGTTTTGATCTTATGATGTCAGAAAACACCACTCACTTTCCCACTGAATTTCATCAGTTTCAGTCCCATTTGGATATTAAGTAAATTATTATTGGCTCTTCAATGCTTTTCTCATAGACGAGAAAGAGTTAAAGTCTATAAGGATTGAATGTGTGGAAAATACGCTCCGAGAAGTCATGATGTGCTCTACATTTTGGTTCTTCTAGTATCCAGCCGGATAGACTTTAAGGTATTTTTGCACTCAAAAATTAGGAAAAATTTAAGCCTTCACATATTTGCTAATTCTCTTTGCCTCCTTACATACATTTCTTACATAGTTACATAGTTAGTACGGTTGAAAAGGACCACGTGTCATCAAAGTTCAAACCAAGGGTGGCAGAAAATGTGGGTGAAGACGAGGCGAGACAAAGGATTTTTTAAGCCCAGGCCTCACCTCTGTGTGCATGCCTGGAACCACAGGCAAGAAACCAATCTGCTCCAGTGGAGACCCTACCTATGACCCCAGAGCCGCACAGCAGCCTGGATCCAGAATTTTAACTTGCTACATACGCATTATATCATTCTTTAGTTCCAGGTAGGTATCTAAGCCTTTCTTGAATACCCTTACGTTCATGTCTGTGACTGCTCCTCAGGAGGCTATTCCACAGATTCACAGTTCTTACAGTGAAGAACACTGCTTCTCCTCTGGAGATTGAATACTTTGTTCTCTAGTCGAAGGAACTATCCCCTTGTCCTTTTGAGGGGGGCTTCACTTGAAATAATTTTTCCCATACTTTTTGTAGGGACCATTATATATTTATATAAAATAATATGACTCCCGAAGCCGTCTTTTATCAAGACTAAATAAGTTAATTCTACTACACCTCTCCTCATAACTAAAGATGCTCCTTCCCTTATAAGTTTAGGTTTTCCATGGCACATCATCAATAGTGCCCAAGAGCCTTCGACTCGTTCCTGCTTCTGGAACAGTGTGAGCAGCCGGGGAACCCAGCAAGTGGATACCTTATGCATGTGAACATGGTCTTGGATGATTTTTTTACATGGACTCCACACTGACCTTGACATTTTGGGCTAGACGGTGAATGGTTATGTGGCCATTTTCCAAGATGGTGACCTCCACTTACTGGATGGTGTGTTCATCAATAGCAGAGCGGGGTCGTCCCGGAACTGGAGCTGTTTGCATGAAAATCTGAATACATTTCAATTGACAATGACAGTTCTTCATTACATTATATGATGGGGAATCATCACCATAAACCTCTTTCATTACATCAAGCGTCTCTTTTGATGTTCAGTCTTTCAAGTAAAGGAACTTGAATGCGCTGTATTCCACTGAGTCCATTATAAAACCTCACTCCCCTTCAGCACCTGTAAAATCAAGACTGTTATTAGTTCTGAGTTGCAAATTGTCACCTAACCTACAAAGACTTATATCATTACACATGTGCAGTCTCAGCATCCTGTGATAAATAGAAGTGGGCCAGGGGCCATGTACGCACTTCATATGTGCAGCATGTGAAGTCATATGCAGTAGCTGTTGGGTGGGCCCCCAGAATCAAATCTACTGATGTACCACAAAAATCAACTACACTGGTGGGCCTCAAGAATTAATTTCACTGGTGGGCCTTAAGGATCAATTCTACTGGTGGGTGCCAAGAATAAACTCCACTAGTGGGCCCCTAGAATCAAAGTTCCTTGAGAGTCCCAAGAATCACCCCAATGGTGGGCCCCAATAATCAACTCCACTCAGGGGAGTAGCTATAGGGGGTACAGAGGTTGTAGTCACTACCGGGCCCTGCAGCCTGAGGGGGCCCAAAAGCTCTTCTGCTAGATAGGAAGACACCAGTATTATAATTAGCACATAATAGTTTGGGGGGCTCGATTTAACTTTTAGCATTGGGGCCCAAGAGCTTCAAGTTACGCCTCCGACTCCCCTACTGGACCCCAGGCACCCCAGTCTGGCACAGCAGTGGTTTTCCAATCTAATAAAGTATGTGCCAAAAGTTTATGATCAGTGATGGCGGTCCAACATCTTAGACTCCACTGACCCAGAATATAAAGGGTTCATAGCACTAATTCAGCACAACGCATTTAGATCAATCGGGCCAGCTCCCTGCACAGCTGTGTGTTTGTCAATGCTTCTGCAAGCAATTCCTTGGTGTCCTCCTCTTATTCACACGGACCTTTTGATGGCCTCTCTCCGTTTCCGCAGCAGTGAAGCATAGTATGTCCCAGTGATCATGGCCCAATAATTTAGTGCCCAATAAACCTATAACTCCCCCTAATTTATAAATAAAATAGACACAGCTCAGAAGCTTTATGTTGACATTCTCCCTTTTGTAGGTAAATGTTATCTTGGAAAAAACACTCCAATGGCCATATTCACAGCTCAATGGCTGGACTAGACTGAACCCAGTAGCAGGCAACTCTGGCCTATATGCTACCTGGGAAAAATAAGCAGGTGCAGCTAATTGCTGAGCAGCAGCTCACACACCCCACCACTAGGGGAACAATTAGATGATAAAAAAAACTGCACATTACATGCGAGTGGTTGTTCTATTGGTATTTTTGCATTTGTGCAATCTCCCCATATATTATACTGTGGCTTTTTTGCATACTGGTGTATACAGGTATTAAGTTAATGTGCACTTTTTTATCATCGAATTGTTCCCTTATCAGTGGGGTGTGTGAGCTGCGTGAGCAGAGGGAAGAGACAGATGGTGAGGGGGAGACATGTTTGTGGGGTGGTGTAGGGACAGCGGGGTTATTGTAGGTTATAGGTTCCTGAAGAGATGGGTTTGAGTGATGGGTGAGTCTGATGTGTTGGGGCAGTGAGTTCCAGAGTGTTGGGGAAGCACAGGAGAAGTCTTAAAGAGGCGGTTATGTGAGGAGCTGAGGAGAGGAAAGGAGAAGGTCCTGTGAGGAACGGAGATTGCGTGAGGGGAGGTTATAGTGCTATAGAGGTGAGAGTTTTCTCTGGACTTGCATTTTCGTGCTGGTGTCCTCAAGTTGATGATTATGCAGGCAGGGGCGCCATCAGGGTTGGATTGACAATACTTCTGTCAGAGGTAATGTGTGTAACAATAGCCATAGTAGCCATAGCATCTGCCATGTGGCCCAGAGGTTGAGGCGGTCAACTCAAGTCCAAAACCATTGTAACTTTTTACAAAAAAATAAAAATTTTGTGCCTTTCCACTATATAGCACAATTCTATTTGTTTTCTTATATATGGCGCTATTATTCTTATATGTATTTTATATGTTATTATTCCTACTTATCCTGCCATTTCAGTTTCTGTCACTTGGTGGATGCACATCTCATTTTGCTATGTGGCCCTATGAATTCTAGTTACACCCCTGGATATGGTGCCAGATAGGAACAGGTAAAAGGCAGAGGACCCAGATGCATTAGGTGTATGGGACCCTTAAAATACTTATGGCATGCAGGTACAGCTTCTCTGCCATACTCATGGAGAAGCAGGAAAGCGACCCTTTCCCCAGTCATACATGTATGTGACAATGCAAAAAAGGGTTATATACAGAGACCAAGAAAATCTGTGAAAATGGTAATATCCAGCTGTCACTATATTAAAGCATTTACAGGAGGAATAACAGAGGAACAGCCCAGTGCAGAATTCTAAAAGAACCTGGAATTGCCGTCCCAAGGGGGTATTTAGCGAACCAGACAAATAAGGAGAGGCGACAGAACCTATTCAGGTCATTGCCATTGACTTTACTCTCCAACAACACAGAATTTATAGAGTTCAGCTGCCGTGGTGTATGAAAGTCAGCACATAAGAAAAATCATAACTCAGGTCATTTCAATTGACATGATCATAAAAAAATAAAATGATGCAACAATTTTAGGAATTTGCCACCAGCTCTACTAAGCAGCAGGCCTGGTAGAGAAATTTTGAGGATTAAATTACTTAAATTCATTTTCCTATTTCTATCAAGTGTAAATAATACATTTATCGTGTACCATGAACTTTATGCTTTTTACATAAAACTATCTTATAATTAAAGCCATAAGTTCTCCGCGTTTCAGCCGCAATTAGAGAAGAGTTTGGCAAATGGTGACTGTTCGATAAAATTGAAATAGTCATTGAATGGAATTAACAATATAAGTGATTTTATCGAGACTTAATCATGTTGCATAAAACTATATATCAATTTCATTTTTTTAATTTAAAAGAAATGTTTATAGATTTGTTTTACGGAACGAAGGAAAAGCTTCGCTGTAGAATATTTATGGCAGATGCCTCCATTGTTAAGGCAAGGCCCAGCAAATGAAAACAAGAAATCTTACATGGCTGACCTGAGTATTCATTCATCTCCCTGTGATGTTTTGTGTGTAATTTCTGCCTTTTCTCTGCTATATGTATGGTGTGGCCGCCCTTCTCTCCAGCAGAGCAACAGCATTTCCTGTCTGAAGGCTGTTTCCTTTTGCACAGTAAAATTATAAGCTCCAGGATTCTTTGCTGTCAATCTTCCTACCTTTAAATTTCAGTCTAAGTGAGCACCACCTGTTCCCTACTTCCTACCTTTAGAGGCAAGGACAGAGGGATTTGGCTTCTCTGAGAAAAGACACATCACTTTGGTCACTCAGTTAATGGATCCTCTATAATTACATATGTTGCTCGGTACACTAGATAAATCTCTATTGTGTGCTGGGTATACTGGATACTTTTATCCTAATATGTCCATAACAAATATATACCCGCACAACCAAAATTTCTTTACATTTTTATTATTCAACACTCATCAAAAAAAAGCTTTAAGGTACAGGCGACTTCAATAAAAGTTTTCGGTCTCATTCAGACCTTTATCAAATATGTCGCTCAAAATGCAAAATGCGAGCCGCACCTGATACATCACCGAGTTTCGGCCGGTTCTCCGGATATGCTCTCTGCCGTTAGATCCAACATCATTGTTTATATGAACATGAACCCTCTGCATTTTGAGCGATATATTTGATAAAGGTCTGAATGAGACCGAAAACGTTTATTGAAGTCGCCTGTACCTTAAAGCTTTTTTTTGATGAGTGTTGTATAGTAAAAAATTGAAAGAAATTTCGGACTTGGTTGTGCGGGTTTATATTTGTAATAGATCCTCTATATCAGCCATGAGATTTGGATAAAGGAGGAGCGGGGTCTCAGGAGTCCCCTTTTTCCCCTTTAAACCCCTTTATAAAGGGAAATATCCAAAAAAAGAACAGATTCCCCGGACCAAAAACCAATTTACTATACCTCAAAAAAAGGTTCCAGAAATAATTAAAAAAAATTATTTAAAAATCCATATCTTTATTAACAATTAATAAAAATCAACTGAAAAATTTTTTTCCAAAATTAAAAAGACCGAAATAAATGAGAAGTAACAGCACCAACCAAAGTAATCAACAATTCAAAAACCCTTATTAAATATCCTGACCCAAATATGATCTTATACCAAAAAAATCCCAAAAAAAATTAATAATAAAGTGCAACGTGCATATGATACAAGGGATCTGGACTACTTTACAAGTAGTGTTGAGCGATTGCATGGTTAGAGTCAGGATAGTCATGGGCGGCCGCTATCGATGGTTTTTCGTGTGAGCATCGTTTGAGCTTTCCCATTAAAGCTATGGGAGAGCAACAACACCTTCATTCTTACCCCCAAACAAGGTGGAAAAGCTGGAATTAAAATCCACAACATCAATGGAACTGCTACATCTTGGAACCACTTGGGGTTATAAAAGCCACAAAAAAAAGTCCAGACCATTCATTCCTGTCTTGTCCCCAACAGCCGACCCTTAACTGCATCCCCCACAAATTAAAAGTGAGAAGGCGTATGTTTTAAACCATCATTTTATTGAAGGAATTGAATACCCCCTTTTGGGAAACGCAGCATGACCCCCCAATGCTGCCCCCCCACTTTTAAAAAAAGTGGGGGAAAAAGGAGTCTTTAACCCCCTTTTTTAGTTGAACTGGACATAATTTAAAACTGTCTGTACCGCAAAATGCCCATTAAAATGTCTGCCCACATTTTAAAAAAGTGCCAGAAAAGGGTTTTCAACCCCATTTTAGTTGAACTGGACATATCGTCCCTGTCCGGGGGCCACAGTATCCTTAAAACCCTGTTTGACCCCAGATTACAAAGTGCCGGAAAAAGGAGTCTTTAAACCCCCATTTTAGTTAAAAAGGGACATTGACTATACCTGCCTGGGCCAAGCATGACCAGGGCGGAGTTACTGTGGGTGCGGTTGGAGCCCAGGCTGGCGCCCGTATCATTAACACCAGGTTAAAATGCCCTAGACGCAAGGCAACAAAAAAATGCGTTAAAGCAGAGTGCGGAAGCGGAAGTGTGAGACTCCAGTTTCCTCAGTAGCAGTCAATACCTGGGAAAGGCTTGTCCTCCGTTAGTGCGGACCAATTGGCTTCACTTGGAAAAAAAGGGGGTTAACGTCTGTTACACCAAGGTGCCCTTTTGTTGGCATTTTTTTTTTCCATTTTCTCAACGTGCTGGAGGAAAAGGGTTTTGTACTTTGTTCTTGCCCGTGCCCTATCCATGTCTTGAAAAACCACATCTGGTCAAGTTTTTGTCCCCCCCCTTGAAAATTGGGGGAATTTTTTTACCAGCTATTTGTACATGCAAGTTTTTTTTTGTTTAATTCTAGAAAACACTTTTTAAATTGGATGGAAAAACCCCCCATGTCTTGTTTCTCTTTTTTAATTGTATTAAAAAGGGTTTTCTCAAACGGGTTGTAGTTGTTAATATTGCAAAAAAAATCTTTTGCAATATTTTGTACATTTTTTTTTCGTATGATACACGGGGTTTTTTTGCCCCTTTAATTACTGGGTGAATTAGAATTGTGTTTTTAAAATTTAGGAAAACTGGTCATGAAAAAATGCTGGGTCGAAAATAAAAAACCGTAATGTTTTTTTGGTTTTTAATAACATATTTTTTTGCACCCTTTTAATTCACGTGGTGAATGAATTGTGTTTTAAGATTTACTGATGCCGGTCAAGAACAAAGCGGGTGTGCAAATCAAAAAAAAAACCCTACTGTTATGTTTTGTAAATAAACGGTTTTTTTTTCACCTTTCAATTTTACCCTTTGGGGAATATGAATTGTGTTTTAAGATTTCGTGATGCGCGTCAATGAAAAAAAGTGGGGGCCAAAAGTCAAAAAAAACGTAATGTTATGTTTTTTATATAAAAGGTATTTTTTGACCTTTCAATTCACCTGTGGTGAATATGAATTTCTGTTTTAAGATTTTCTGGAGCGCGTCAATGAAAATGTGGGTGGAAAAGTCAAAAACAGTAACTTTATGTTTTTTGACGATAACGGTATTTTTGGGAACAAAAAACTGTGCTGACTCAAAATTGCTGTATTGTAATTTAACTGCAAGTGGATAAACAACGTCACAGGTGTAATGGGTTAAAATTTTAAAATGAAAAACCTTCGAAAAAGTATATGATAATAAAAGTGGAGTTTTGCAGCTAACAAAGAGACCTGCGTTACTAAAATGATGTGTATCCAAAAAAGTTCGGCGCCCCTATCAGGAAAAATTTTAATAGCAACTTTTTAATAATAAAGATATTCCCTACAAAGTCTACACTAAGTCTTGGTGAACTTTATCCCGTGTTCTTTATGAGCTTGTTGTGTTCGCCCCCCGGCCCCCCCCCCCCGCTCCCCCCGCCGTGAATTTACAGCGGTGATCTGCTTTTAAAATTCTCTAGTAAATACATAAAATCTTCAAATCTCTAACTAAAAAAATTGGAAGGGGTCACGCTAATAGTAAGGTTTTTCTGTGCAAAAATAGACTAATTTGCTGAGCTGTTTGGCCCCAGGCAGAGCGCCGTCCTATCCCCTTTGAGAGTGAGAGACATGAGGCGAAAAGGAAAGCTGTTCTATGTAAAACGGGTCATGTGATTTTTCCCGCCAAACCAACCCAAACACCAGTTGTGTCGCCCCCAAAATCTCCCCCGCTCTATTCTGTAATCTCATTTTCGGCCCCCAAAATTACGGAACGCCGAAAAAGGGCCCATCTTAATAGATGATTCAATTTTTAACCTTTAAATTTTGCATGATCCCGGAAATTTCGATCACCATAAAAAAAAAATTTCCGATTTCAATTTGTCGATAAAAAACGCTCAACACTACTTAAGGAATTTAAAACAGTGTATGGCCATGCCCTTGTTTCAATGGGAGGGGTCCCCAAACCCTTTCTGTTTAAAAATAAGGTTTCGGGGGTTGTTTTAAAATGAGTGCTGGTCCCACCTCTGGGACATTGTTGGCATACCCTATCAATATGCTGTCAATGTCTATGCTGAAAATAACCCTTTTAAATGTGTGGTCCAAACTCTCAGACCCGCACCTATCTCTATTCAGAACAGAAAGGTTATCAAAACTATCCCTTGATTTCAATGGGAGTTCGGCTGTACTCGAAGTTCAGATCGCCTCTTCGTTCTGAATGGAGACTTTCAGGGACCATTCTTGAAATAGATGTGAATCCTAGAGGTGGGACCTGCACCTTCAGGGACCATTCTTGAAATGATGGAACCCCAGAGGTGGGAGCACCCATCACAATTTTTTGAAATATTTCCCGTGGGACGGTTAAAAAGTGTGGGTAGGAAATCCCTTTAAAAAATTAAAGGAAAGGTTTTAACATGGATTTCAAGGCAGAAAACACAGATTTTGGTGCGGAATCCGCTTTCCAAACCAGAATTGGAACAGGGCCTTAAAAACTGATGGGGTTTTGAGCCATTACACCTATTATGGGGATAAACATGCTGTCTTAACAGAAATTTTGGCCCCCTTTGGGGAAGCCCACAGTGGGCCTTGACCAAAAACATGACTTCGACTTGGCCCTACCTGGAGTCCCCTCAAAGAACCCCCTACAACACGCCCCTTTTGTCTGGACCCGGCAGCCTCAAAAGATTGGGAGGGCAGGGAGCCTTTGGCTCCCCTTTTCCACCCCTGGTTTTTTTTAATGTTTGATATTCTAAAAACACAAAAAAGGTTAAATTAAACAAGCCCAAACAGGGGATAAAGGGATGTTTCTTTTATTCCTGTCCATAATACACACTTGGGGGCCTTATACTTGTTTGGGGGCCCCCCGGGAAAAATGCCCGGTGCCAATGGAAAAGTGGCCCCGGTATAAGTACAAAAGGGCCAAAAAAAAGGCTTTTTCTCAAAATTTTTACCCTGTTGAACCCGATGGGCTTGGTGGAGCATGTCTATTGCAATAGAATGCAAAAACCTCTTAAATAAGTGACCCATTTACCTGTTTTTGGACTTTTCTTTGTTTTTCTTTTCTAGTCTTCATAAAACCTTAGACCCTAGAAATTCAGATCATACGTAATCTGAACAGTCATCTTTAGATCATATCCTCGGGATTAGCTGAGGGTTTTTTCCTAAAAATTTCTTATAGTTTTTAAAAGGGAATTTAAAGTTCGTTTATCGCTTTTGGGGAAAATTCGTATATGTCGCCAAGAAAAAAAAAAATTGAATACAACCAATAGGGTTATTTCAAGAACAGATTAAGAAAATGTCAGCCACATATAGGGAAATTTTGTCTAGAAAAAAAAATCGGGGAATTCGTTTTGTGTTAGAAACAAAGTGGAGATCAGCCGAGGAGAGAACAGATAGCGATTAGATGAAGACACGAAGAGATGATACAGCTGCTTTACAACTCAATCCCAACATCTGAAAAATAAGTGACTGTGTGAAGTCCTGAAAGCAAGTGTTGGGTGTGGTATTATGGGCAACTTTTTCATACTTTGTCTCAGTACTTGGGGGTCACTTATTAAGACTTTCTTAAGACTTCTCCTTCACCTCTTCCCTCTTTCAATTCCTTCTCTGGCTATCCACTGCCCAGAAAATTCAGTTCAAATTACTAACCATGAAAAACAAGGTCCCATAATTCTCCCCCCCTAATAGTTACATGGTTAGTTCGGTTGAAAAAGACCGTGTCCCCTCAATTCAACCAAAGGGGGGGGGAAATGTGGGGTGAAGGAGGGAAAGGATTTTAAGCCCCCGCCCCCCCCACTGGTTAATGCCCCGAAAACCCCAAGCAAGAACCAAACTGCTCCATGGAGCCAATTTCCCGGGCCCCAGGCCGCCCCCCCAGGATCCGAATTTTACTTAGCTTTCTTTTGCTTAATATTCTTTAGTTCCAAAAGGGATCTAAACCCTTTTTTGAAACTTCCCAAATGTTCCCGTGTGACCGCACTCAGGCCTTTCCCCCCCGATTTACGTTCTTAAGTGAAGAAGCTTTTTCTTCTGGGAAGAATCCTTTTTTTTTCCCCGCTAAGGGAATGCCCCTTGTCTTTTGAGGGGCTTAAAATTAAAAATTTTTCCCCCCTATTTTTGTAGGGACCCTTTAATAAAATTTTCTGTCCCCCCGAAGCCGTTTTTCCTGACTAAATAAGTTTTTCTTAACCTCCCCATAAAATAAAATCCCCCTTCCCCCATAAGTTTGGTTGCTCGTTTTTGTTCCTCCTAGTCCATTACATCTCTTCTATAAACTGGGCCAGAACTAACAGCATATTTATTGGGTTGCACCCAAGCTTTATACAGCGGTTTTGATTAATCCTGTCTCGGAGTCCTGCCTTTTTTAATACACCCATTCTTACTTGCTTTAGAGGCAGCGATTGACACTGCTGTGTTCTGTAGTCTATGTCTACAAGAACGCCCCGATTTTCCAACAAAGATTCTCCAAGTTTTTTTCCCCCTAGGGCTTTGTCCCCGCAGATTATTTCACCCAAGCAGAAAAATTACATTTATCCCATTGAACCCCATTTGCCCAAATGGAACCCAAACACTCAGTGTTCCAGGTTGCTTGCAATTTATGAGCATCTTTCCCTGATTCACTACCCCGCATGCTTGGGGTTATTGCAAAAATAGAAACCGGGGTATTGATCCCTTCCCCTATATATTAATAAATTTCATTGAAAAAAGAGGCCCAATACTGAGCCCGGGGCCAAACCCCCATAAAACCGGGACCCTCAGAGTAGAAAATTTTCCACCATCTCGATACGTCCCGCAGCCCTTTTTAATCCAAAATTTCACACGTTATTTAACCCCAAAAGGGTTTTAATTTACCCAACAAAGGGTTTTGGGGCAGTGTCAAACGCCTTTGCAAAGTCTAAAAACACAATATCCACAGCCGCCCGCTATCCAGATTTCTACTCACCTCTTCATAAAAACAGATCAGATTGGTCTGATAGCTTCTGTCCTTAGTAAATCCATGCTGGCAATCACTTATAATATTGTATTCTTCTACAGATTCCTGTGTATAGTCCTTTATGAACCCCTCAAACATTTTTCCCACAATAGATGTTAAACTTACTGGTCTATAATTACCTTGGCAAGACTTGGAACCTTTTTTGAAGATGGGAACTACATTTGCCTTGCGCCAGTCTCCTGGCACTATACCAGTCACCAGAGAATCTCTAAATATCATGTACAGGGGCACAGAGATAACCAAGCTGAGCTCCAGATGCCTCCCCTCACACAATCTCCACTCCTCACAGGACCTTCTTCAGCTCCTCACACAACCGTCTCCAAGACCTCTCGTGCTTCCCCCATACTCTGGAACTCACTGCCCAAACACATCAGACTCTCCCCCACTCTGACTAGCCTCAAAAGCAACCTGAAAACCCATCTCTTCAGGATAGGCTATAACCTACAATAACTATGCTGCCTCTACTCCACCCCACAAACATGTCTGCCCCTCACCTCCTGTCTCTTTCCTCCTTCTTTGTAGATTTTAAGCCTTCACAAGCAGGGTCCTCTCTCTGTCTGTACCAGTTGTTATTCATTTAGTCTTGTCATTGTACATTGACTGGATCTATGTTATGTATGTGACCCCCCCTCAAATGTTCATGGCCCTGGAATTAATATCAATTTAAAATAAAGAATAATAAATAAATAGAAGGTTGGTATGACCCTCCACCCATGTCTGGCAAGGCGGTGCTGCTAGTGGAGAAGGGAAATTCATGGAGAACTAACTTGGGTCTAGCATAGGCTGGTCCACCCTTCTCCATTGACTGTATAGTTCAGGAGCTAAGGTAGACATTCCTTCACCCCGGGGAAGTATTCATTTTCTTCTGTCAGACTTTATCTAAGTGGCCAACACAGAGGAGCTTGTGGGCTCCTTCCTAAGCCTCCAGCAAAGCAACCTTCTCCATAGTATCTTTGTTAGTAGCCTCCAAGTTCTCTGCATCCAGACCTTTTGGGCACAAAGTTAAGTGCTATTACAAGCCGAATTTCTCATCATTCATGACAGCTCCTCCAGCCTTGTTTAGATGCTCACACAATCCCCTGGTGGAATCAATACTATGTCCTCCGGGCAGGCTAACATAGTAAATCAAGATTAAACACTAAATGTCAACGTTCTGATCATTTCCACATCCTAATTTTCTCACTATGTGATGCTCTATAAATTAAATTAGAAAATGTGAACACGTTTCTGTCTCTCGGGCACATTAAATACATTTATAAAACTAATTTGCTCTCTTTATTAGCTGTTCTGAGCAGGTACTGATAAAATGCAAAATTTGCAGCCTCCTGATCATCACTCAGAACCTGTTAAAAAGACATTCGCAAGTCTAATTGGTGGATTGTTTTTGGAGGGGACATAATAAGTCCTTCCCTTAACTAGTTCTGCCCGGCTATTACTGCACAGTAACTGCAATGTAAGTAATTACATCTTGCAGAATTTTGAGGGTTTTTTTTTAAATTCGGTTGTGCTTCTCATTTAACATTTTGATTGTTTTGTTTTGTTTTTGAGTTATTTTGTTACAACCATTTCCTACTCAACTTCTTCAAAAAAATTTTTAGCACGTACTGTATATAGTTTATAGAGATGAAAAAAGACACCGGTCCACCAAGTCCATCCTTAACCCTACCATGTTGATCCACAAGAAGGTAAACATCCTGATGATGAACACCTATTGTTCCATAGTAGGGGGAACTTTAGAGTTTTCAGAATAAATCCCATGTCTTAAATCAAGTATCACTAACCTGTGAAATTACAATTTTTATGAAGGTCATCTAGGCCCCTCTTGAACTTAACAAAAAAAGAATAAATCTGTGGTTACCACTAGCAGAAATCTCAAGGTGGATCCCCGAATGTCCAAACGGTGCCTTGGGAGAGCTGCCTGTCAAACACAGGCAATGCAAATAGCAAAAATTCAAATGTTTCCAAAAGCCTCCAGCACTGAAAAATAATTAAAACATATCCTTTAATCCATATTACATTAAAATAAGTTCAGGGTTCTTCCAACCATCTGACGCGTTTCGAGCGACAAACGCTCTTACTCGTAAAAGTAAGAGCATTTGTCGTTCGAAATGCGTTCAGTTGCTCTGAGGCTCTATTTTGCAGTCTCCATTACCTGGTGTAGAGGCTCGACGTAAGAAGTTAAACTTCAGCTCCCCTTTGCACTAACATAGAGGTAACTTGAAAACCCCTTCTGAATTTTATTTATATTGGTTTTGTCCAATGTGAGGAGCCTTTGGCCCCTTTAGGCACTAGGACCTGAGGGTGACGGTTAGGCTTGCACCCACTACAGCTACTCCTCTATAAATAAATGCATATGCAGTAGGTGCCCAGGGTCCATGCTAAAAACCTTAAAAGTCTTAGCAAGTGAGTTTGGGTATTTTATGGTGGCAAAATACAGAGAACTCAAAAATTTATTTTTGCTTATTGTCTTTTATTGATCTAAAGGCTCATTTAAACGACAAGATGACACAAGCAGGCTCGGACGGTCCCACAGGGGAGTAGGGGAACCCCCCAGTAGTCCAGTATTAATAAGGTTAAAGAATTGGCATCAACTCGCTAATGGAAAACTGAAACAATGTAGATCACTCAAATAAAAGTGTGATAGCGGTGCTCAGCGGATGATAGAAAAGACTGTGTAGCAATCCGGGTATAGGAGAACATAATCCATGGCACGCCCCAAAAATCTTCACGTACTTTATTAAGTTCCAAATTAAGGACAAGTAGGGGAGATTGAGTACAGACATACATTGGTGGCCATTGTATGTCTGTATGTGACCTCGCCTGTATGTGCTAAATTAGGAACTTAATAAAGTACGTGAAGATTTTTGGTGAGTGCCATGGATTATGTTCTCCTATACCCAGATTGAAATTCCCCAGTAGGCCCTTGGTACAGTAGTTGTAGGGTAGACCCCAAAAATTAACTCCAATGATGGGCCGCTAAAACTAACTGCATTGGTGGTCCCCTAAAAATAACTCCACTGGTGGCCCCCTAAAACTAATTGCACCGGTGGGCCCCTAAAAATAACTCCACTGGTGGGCCCCTAAAACTAACTGCACTTGTGGGCCCCTAAAAATAACTCCACTAGTGGGCATCATGAATCAGCTTCACTGGTGGGCCCCAAGCACCCCAGTCTGATACTGGACACAACTATATTAAAAGTCATATTAGAGGTGGGTGGCCATGCTAAATATTTTAACTTGGGGCCCAAGAGCCGAAGTTACAGCTCAGAGAGGGGTAGATATACACTACAGTGCTAAAATGAGTTAATACTATCATTTTTAAAGTATGCTGCTATCCGGAAGATGTAGACATGGGTCATCACTAGGTCATAAATGATATTTCATCCAAGAAAGAGAAACGGTCCCTGGCAGCTTCTTTATTACCAATTCTTCAGCTATAAATTTAGTTGATTGTTTATTTGCTGTAGTAAAGAAACTCCCCGAAGTTCATGTGTTATTGTATCTCCAATACACAAGAGAAATGTCTCCCACATCCTTTGGGAAATGGTCTCAGGTGACCTCACAGCAACACAAGGTACTTACTCGTCCGTTACACGTGGGAGTCCTGGATTATTTTTCTAACTCGCATCCTGCGGTAGGATCTAGAAATAGGATATTAAGCATAATCATGGAGTAAAACTAAATACGGGCAAAGAGGGAACAATTAATGTTGTCCAGTATGCCTGACATGCAATCAATGACCATATATCAGGAAATCATTATCTCTACAGTAAAGTAACCATGGCAACCAAATGGAATTCTTAAAAGATTTCAAACATTTTAGAAATATTTACAAATAGGCATTGGTAATAATTGTTACCATGCAACAAATTCAACAAATTGCAAGTGGTATATCGATGATTTACTTTTAGGCCTTTTAGGGTAAGGATGTTTTTTTAGCAACTTTTTGCTTTACAACTGCAACTTGACATCAACTGAAATCAATCGTCAATCTCTTTGTTAAAATATATATGTGTGTATATATATATATATATTTATATATATATAAATATATTTATATATATACATATATATTTTAACAAAGAGATTGACAATTGAGATATATATATATTTATATATATATATATATATATATGTGTGTATGTTTGATCCTTTAAAGTGGGGCAAGTATCAATTAACTGTGATCATCTTACACCTCATGTAAAGGAGCTGTCTGATTTAGAAAACCTATTTTCCTCTTTCCTGTTGTGTGGTCATAATTTTTTGCCTCTTCATTTTATTTCCTCCCCGCCTTCCAAAAGCCATAACGTTTTCATTTTTCCATCTACATAGACATATGAGGGCTTGTTTTTTGCAGGACATGATGTACTTTTTAATGTTGCCATTCACCGTACCATATAATATGCTAGGAAACCCATAAAATTGGGGTGAAAGGTGAACAATAATTTACTTGTGCCATGTTTACGGGGGTCGGGGGGGGGTTGTTTTTATGGTGTTCCCTCTTTGGTATAACCTTTCTGCCTCTCCCAAGTATATGCAGTTGAAAAGACACTCCAGGTCTCACATGCTCAGGGGCCCACCAGGGATTTTCCTTGTTCCTCTGTGGGCCATTCTAAACCTAGTCGCAAGCCCTGTTTGGTGAATTCAAGCGTAGCTTATGGAATTGGCAAAAGACTATGTCAAGGAAATTCTCCAAAGTATAAATACCACTGCCAGCTTAAATACCAAACTTAGACTATACCAAAGTGATCAAAATATGTGGATTATGTAAAGCATAAAAAGACAATTATTTACATATAATTATAGTGGCTTTGACATATACAATTATGTTATAGACGTGTCAAATACTATCTGTATATCTGTAAGTAAAAACTTCACAGCAGTAAAATTCGCTCTATAAGCATTATTAGAGTGTGGAAATGTGTTACCCCCTCTATGAAGCTAGTCAAAAACCCTGGGTTATCACAGTCTTGACACACGTTTAACGCGGGCTTCCTAGGGACCTATGTTAAGGAGGTAAGAGACTGAGGAGCACCCTGGTTTCATCCTATTGTATTTGGGTTAGGGCAGTGTTTCTCAACTCCAGTCCTCAAGACCCACCAATAGGTCATGTTTTCAGGATCTCCCACTGAAGGCACTGACCATAATGATATCACCTGTGCAATGCTAAGGAAAGCCAGAAAACTTGACCTGTTGGTGGGGACTGAGGACTGGAGTTGAGAAACACTGGGTTAGGGGCTAATGAATCCACCATCACAACCTAATGTCAATATAATAGTCTATAATGTCAATGCTCTTACAGCAAAGAATCCCAGCTTAGGATGATGTTGAAACCTTTCTCTCCTCTAGACGCAGAGGACACCCACTTGTTCAGGTTAGAGGCCGAGGCGTAATAAGATCACGAGAGAGACCTCTGTACCGTCCATTGACATATTTGTATATGGTCATTAGATTACCACTAAACCATCTTTTCTCCAAACTGAAAAAATCCTAACTTTAATAGCCCTTCTTGGTCCTGCAATTCTATGGGAATTCTATGTTTGGCTACATTCGGAACTCCTCTAGCAGGGGTCTGCAACGTCCGCTCTCCAGCTGTTGGGAAACTACATCTCCCATCATGCCCATTGATATAGATTAAATAAATGCATGGTCCTCCACATTCATTTCTATAGGACAGGAGTCTGCAACGTCAGCTCTCCAGCTGTTGGGAAACTACATCTCCCACTATGCCCACTCATATAGTTTAAATAAATGCATGATGGGAGTTGTAGTTTCCCAACAGCTGGAAAGCCACCATTGCAGACCCCTGTCCTATAGAAATGAATGGGAAGGATGCCCCAAGCGCCTCTCCTTTCATTCTCTCATACAGTTGGTTGGAGGGATGAGGACGAAGAATATAAACCCGGCGCTCAATTCCAGAAGGAAAAAAAAAACCCTTGTGATTAGCGAGGATATGGTCTTAAATAAAGGTTTTTTATTCCATTAAAAATGAAAAGAGAGTTACCCTTTCCATATATACAACACACACTTATAACGCGTTTCGCACCATTAGGCGCTTCTTCAGATAAAAATGTGTTACCAGTTGGTTGGAAGGTAGCTATGAGTCAACTTGTAATGTAGACATACCTTCGTGGGAGCACCCACACGGGTAATTCTGGAGATAGGTGCTGGGCCTTTGAGTGGGACACGCACCCATCTGACATTGATGGCCTATACTATCAATAAGCCATCAACGTGGTCTAATGGCAAACCCTCTTTTAGCTGAGAGAGCAGAGGTCTGTTGGATAAACTGGAGGCGGCCTGTCAGAGGCCCACTAATCCTATGGCTCTGAATAATGGAAGGTCCATTAAACACCATGATCTATTGACAGAGAAAATACACTCTTCATACATTAATGTTCATTTAAATGTGGAAACTTCTCGAAAGCGTCCAAGTTATTTATGCCACCAAGAATGCGGTAACCAAAATGATACAGTAGCACTTGTTGTTATAGAGGTATGCAGCCTATGTAAGTAAAGTGTAGCTTAACCACACAACCTTGGTCAAAAAAGAACAAAAACACTCTTGCTGGAGGAAGCACAGACAGTGTTGCTGGAGAGTATATATAAACATACCGCAAATATGCAGCGCTGCAGAAAAGTCTCCTGCCGCCACCAGTAACACGGGAAGGCCCTCTAATTGACACCAGCTTGTAGCGGAGGTCTATAAAGCTGCACACTTCTCCTCACATACGCCGCTGCCTACTGACATTGCTGTGGTTTTCAGTCTACACTTTCACAGACTTTGGTGTATGTAAACCCAAGACTCTCCTTAACGCGGTCATTCATAATGATTGTGTCATGGGTTATCAGGTTAATTTGTGCTAATCCTGCATTTAAAGGGCAATTCCAGTCATAACTGATATTAAAATCAATGACACGATAAATGCTCCTGAATGCTACAGACCAGACGTATCAGATGTAATGTCACAGTTTTAATCCTCCTATAACTAATATAACTACTGCTCAGTGGTTAGTGCTGTTGCCTTGCAGCGCTAGGGTCCTGTGAGAATCTGACCAAGGACGACATGTTCATGCAGTTTGTAAGTTCTTCTGTGTTTGTGTGGGTTTCCCACAAGTACTCTAGTTTCCTCCCACACTCCAAAAAAATACCGAAAGAATAACTGGCTGGCTAGGAAAAATGGACGCTAGTGTGGAGTGTGTCTGAAATAGGGATATCACATTGTAACACCAATGGGACAATGATGTGATGTTGACTGTTTCTGTACAGTGCTGCAGAATATGTCAGCACTATACATATACCAGCTATAATACTGCTTCCTATATACAAATATATAACTACTATAGTACTGCCCCCATGTACCAGAATATAACTACTATAGTACTGTCCCATATGTACAAAAATATAACTACTATAACACTGCTCCCTATGTACAAGAATATAATTACTATAATACTGTCTCCTATGTACAAGACTATAACTACTATAACACTGCCCTCTATGTACAAGAATATAACTACTATAATACTGCTTCCTATGTACAATAATATAAATACTATAATACTGTCTCCTATGTACAAGACTGTAACTACTATAACACTGCCCCTATGTACAAGACTGTAACTACTATAATACTGCACCAATTTACAAGAATGTAACAACTATAAAACTGCCCTCTATGTACAAGAATATAACTACTATAATACTGCCCTCTACATACAAGAATATAACTACTATAATACTGCCCCTATATACAAGAATATAACTACTATAATACTGTCCCTATGTACAAGAATATAACTACTATAGTACTGCTCCTATGTACAGAATATACCTACTATAATGCTGCTCTATGTACAAGAATGTAACTACTATAATACTGCTCTCTATTACAAGAATAAATTTACTATAAGTACTGTCCCTTTGTACAAGAATATAATACTATAATTACTGCCTCATATGTACAGAATATAACTACTAGAATACTGCCCTATTATACAGAATATAACTTACTATATATACTGCCCCCTATGTACAAGATAATAACTGCTATAATACTGCCTTTACATAAAGAATATAACTACTATAATACTGCTCCTATGTATAAGAACTAAACTACGTATAATACTGCCTCCTATGTACAAGAATATAACCTACTATAATACTTGCTTTCCTATGTACAAGTAAGTATAAGTACTTATTTTAAAGGGTAATGTATTTGCTTATATTTACAAGAATATAACTACTAAATACTGTCCTTAGTACAGAAAATAAACTGCTATAATACTGCTCACTATGTAAAAGAATATAATTACTATGAAAACTGCCCTTATGTACAAGAAATATATACTACTATAATACTGCCCTATGTACAAGATATAACTGCTATAATACTGGCCTTCTTTACATAGAATATAACTACTATAATACTGCTCCCTATGTACATGAATATAATTACTATAATACTGTCTTCTATGTACAAGACTATAACTACTATAATCTGCCTCCTATGTACAAGAATATAACCACTATAATACTGCTTTCTATGTACAAGAATATAACCACTATAATACTGCTTTCTATGTACAAGAATATAACTACTATAAAACTGCCTCCTACTATACGAATAAACTACTATAATACTGCTCCCTATGTACAAGAATATAATACTAGAATACTGTCTGCTATGTACAAGACTATAACTACTATAACATGCCCTATGTACAAGAATATAACTACTATAATACTGCCCCTGTATACAAGAATATAACTACTATAATACTGCCTCATGTACAAGAATATAACTACTATAATAATTCCTCCTATGTACAAGAATATAACTACTATAATACTGCTTTCTATGTACAAGAATATAACTACTATAATACTGTCCCTATGTAGAAGTGTAACGAGCGTTCCCGCAGCCCATGGGCCAGGCTGCCTGCGCTCTCATGCTCCTGCGGGTTCCCCTGTCTCAGGGACGAGTGGCACAGTGGCTCGTGTTTCGGGCCGCGAGCGCACTCGTTCCCCCCGCGCCTGTACACTTACCCAGCCACGCTCCTGCTTCCCCACGGTCTCCTGCTGGCTGCCGCTTGTTCCCTCTCCTTAGGGCGCGCACGCGCCAGTTCTCTCAAATTTAAAGGGCCAGCGCGCCGGTAATTGGTTGATTGCCGGCCGCTGACCCTATATATTGGTAACACCTCCAGCACGTCCCCGCTGGATCTTTGGTGCCTTATGCCATAAGAGAAAGCATGTTTGGAAGTGCGTTCTTGTCTTGCCGTGTACCAACTCTGTGCATCGGGAAATGCTCACACCTAGGGTATGTGGGAGAGGCATCCCTGGGTGAAAATTCCTCCTCTCCACGATTAATGAAGCCAGTACGGTTCTCCACCAGTTCGGGATTTGTGGTTTAGGTTCCTGCCTTCCTGGATTCTGGATCATCCGGGAACTTCATTCACTCCTCACTGGTATCTCGGTACCGCCTCCCGGTGGTTCACCTAGAGAGGCCGCTGGTGATCTCCTCGGTTAGCGGGCAGCTTCTAAGCGATTCCATTCAGTACAAGACCGAATCGGTATCCCTTTATGTAGGGGCCCTGCATAGGGAGGAGATCTCGTTCTATGTGCTGCCTCGTTCTTCCTCGGCGATTCTTTTGGGGCTTCCGTGGCTGCAACGCCATGCTCCTACACTGGACTGGAAAACGGGGTGAAGTCCTTCGCTGGGGACCAGACTGTCAGAATCTCTGTTTGGCTGCACCCCGCCCGGTGCTCCCCACCGCTTCGCCGACTCCTTCGGAGCCATTGCCAGGTCTGCCCTCGGAATACCAGGACTTTGCGGATGTGTTTTCTGAGAAGCAGGCTGAGTCTCTTCCGCCTCTTTGCCCTTATGATTGTCCCATTGATCTCCTGCCCGGGACTAGCCCTCCCCGGAGCAGGGTCTACCCTCTGTCTGTGCCCGAGACCCAGGCCATGTCGGCCTACATCCAAGAGAATTTACAGAAGGGCTTCATCCGCAAGTCCTCCTCACCAGCCGGAGCTAGATTTTTCTTTGTGCAGAAGAAGGACGGTTCTTTGCATCCTTACATCGACTACCGGTGACTCAATAAAATTATAGTAAAGAACCGGTATCCCCTATTGTTGATCTCGGAACTCATTGACCGGCTCCGGAGAGCCAAGATGTTTACTAAGCTGGACCTGTGGGGGGCTTAGAACCTCATCAGGATTCAAAAATGGGATGAGTGGAAGACGGCCTTCAACACCCAGGATGGGCACTTTGAATACCTAGTGATGCCGTTTGATCTGTGTAACGCTCCTGCGGTCTTTCAGGAGTTCGTCAATGATATCTTCAGGGATCGTCTTTATACTTGTGTCATCGTGTACCTGGACGATATCCCGATCTTCTCTCCTGATCTACCGACCCATCGTATTCAGGTAAGTCAGGTTTTGCAACGCCTGCGCAGCAATCATCTGTATGCTAAGCTGGAGAAATGTTTGTTGCACCAGACCAGTCTGCCCTTCCTTGGGTATATCGTCTCCGACAAGGGGTTGCAAATGGACCCTACCAAATTGTCGGCTGTTTTGCAGTGGCCGCGACCAGTCGGACTTCGAGCCATACAGCGCTTTCTGGGATTTGCCAATTACTACCGGCAATTTATCCCCCACTTTTCTACCTTGGTGGCTCCCATAGTGGCCCTGACTAGGAAGAAGGCCAATCCGAGATGTTGGTCGCCAGCGGTGGAGAGAGCATTTTCAGAGTTAAAGGCAGCCTTCTCCTCTGCTCCAATCCTGTTTCGCCCGGATTCCGAGAAGCCTTTTGCGTTGGAAGTGGATGCTTCTTCCGTGGGTGCAGGGGCAGTCCTCATTCACAAAGGGCCTAAGGGGAAGACACTCACTTGTGGGTTCTTCTCCAAGACTTTTTCGCCAGCCGAGAAGAACTATGCCATCTGGGATCGGGAGTTGCTTGCCATCAAGATGGCCCTAGAGGAATGGCGTCATCTCCTGGAGGGAGCACGTCATCCATTTGATGTGTACACCGACCACAAGAACCTCCAGTACCTCCAGTCAGCTCAGCGCCTTAACCCCCGTCAAGTCAGGTGGTCCCTCTTCTTTTCTCGGTTTGACTTCCGGATTCACTTCCGCCCAGCGGACAGGAACGTCAAGGCCGATGCTCACTCCCGCGCTTTGGACATCATTGGAGAGGAACCTGGGCCCAGAAATTTATCCCCCCAAACGGGGGTCCCACCCCCGTGCCCCTCCAAGGGGATTCCTCGGGAAAGATGTAAGTACGCCCCCCCTTCGGAAAAGGCCTAAGAGGGGACTTTGCCATTGGGGCAGGCATCCCGGGTCCGGAGGTCGATCACTGACCGCGCTTCTACGGGTTTCCCCAGACCTTCCAAGGATACAAAAATTTTAACTTGCACCATTGTCCCGTAAGACTCCTCGCCACGCCGGTTGGGGTTTACTGCAACCCTTCCCCCCCCCAGTTTCCCGTGGACACATGTGGCATGGCCTTTATCACCACCTCCCCCCCTCTTTCCGGGAAAACAGTGTTTTGGCAGGGTCGCTTTTTTTAAAAGTCGCACTTTTTTCCGTGCCCGGCTACCATCTCTCCTCGCCGCCAAACCCTCCTTCTTGGGGCACATTTTTTCCCCTGCACGGGCTGCCACAACAAAATCGTCTCGGACCCGGGGGCCCGTTTTTTTCCAATTTTTTTCGAGCACTCTGCTACCGGCTACAAAGGGAATTGGGCTTGGGCCACATATCCCCACAGCCAACTCAGGGGGAAGATTTTAACCAAGTCCTGGGCATTATTCCCACTTTTTTTTGGCCCTCAGGATGATTGGCCGCTTACGCCCGGGGCAATTCTCATCAACCCTGGATTCAAAACCGGGGGCCTTCCCCTTCTTTTTGGTCTAGGGACACATCCCCCCCACCACCCCTTTGGCCTCACCCGAGGTCCCCTGGGCCCTAGTTGGGGTATGACAACTACGGGAAAGACGTCGTCCCCTACGCGAAGCGCCGCTGAAGACCCGGCGGACAAAAAGGGGGGGGGGGGGGGGGAGCCCGGGCCCCAAACCTTTTGCCCCGGGGTGACAAGGGGTGGCTGTCTGCCAAAACATCCATTTAAAAACCCCAGCACAACGGGGGCCCAAATTCCTGGGCCATCAGGCTTGGAGCGAAATTTAACCCACCTATAAGCCCCGGTTCCACCCCCTGGGGATCCCGAATTCCTTCCATGTCCCCCGCGAAGCCCTCTGTGAACCGCTTTCCTCGAAAAGCCCCCCCCCCTTCACCTGCAGCCGAACCCCAAATGTTCCTGTGAAGGAAAGGCCATGAAGCTATCAGGGGAACGACTTTTTCTCACGCTGGAGGGGATTGGGTCCGGAGGAGAGTCTTGAGCCCCAAGGAGAGTTTTTTGGGACCGTGACATAATGCTGAAATTCTTCATCGGGGAGGAGGGGGGGGACAAAGGGGGGGGCCTGTAACGAGCGTCCCCACCCAGGGGTCAACTCGGGCCCCCCCCTGCTCCTGCGGGCCCCCCTGCTGGGGACGAGGGGCCAGTGGGGGGTTTGGGGCCGCGGGCCACTCTTCCCCCCGCGCCTGTACACTTACCCAGCCAGCTCCTCTTCCCCCCTCCTCCTGCTGGCTGCCGCTTGTTCCCTCCTTAGGGGCGCGACGCGCCCTTCCTAAATTTAAAGGGGCCAGCCGCTAAAATTTGGGTTTATTACGCCGTGACCCTATATATTGTAACACCTCTAGTAGGGGCCCGTTGGATCTTGGGGCCTTTTGCCACTAGAAAAGCATGTTGGGAAATGCGTTTTTTGTCTTTCCTGTACCGACTCTGTGCTCTTTCCTTTACCACGAACCCCCGCCGCCTGACCTTTTTCCTCCCCACTTTTATTACGTCACACGTTTGGGGAACTTCGTCGCACCTCGGCTGCCACCCGCAAGCTATCCGTCAGGGGGAAACGACCCCGGGGGGACTCCCGCCTCAGCAACCCATCCCCTTTCGTGGGGTCTGGGGAAAACCGGACCTACTTTGACTTTCCCCCTCCCGGGGGTGGGCCCTTACCAACCGCTTGCTAAGGGGTCCCCCTAAAAACTACTATAATACTGCCCCCCTACGCCAAAAAAAAAACTAATAATACTCCCCCCAGTACAAGAATATAACTTAAAAAATACTGCCCCCTATGTACAAAAAAAATAAACACTTTAAAAAAACACCTTTTCCCATGTACAAAAATAAACTACTTAATACGGGCCCTAGTAAAGAAAATAATAAACTACCA
>JAODAL010027923.1:0-54154 GCA_025379985.1 Phyllomedusa bahiana | reverse complement strand
GACAGAAAAAATGTTTGGATTTCTAAATGGCCTCCTATATCCAAACCAGGAATAATGACTTTGTCATCAGTCTTAGACCCTGACATTGGTAGGTCCAATGGAAAATCCAAAGACATAATCGATGGGAGTAGACCCAACTGTTTCTTCTTGTCTCTCTGCATTAGTTTGATGGTTAACAACTTGGTTTAAAACCAGTTAAAATAAAGATGGCCCCTGTCTGAAGATAAGCAAATTTGGGATTTCTATGATGACTTCCTATGTGTAAACCAGGAATAATGACTGTTTCCTCCGACTTTGACCCTGACTTGAGGAGGTCCAATGGAAAAACCAAGAACGTATTGATCTCCAGTTGAAATAACATTGACCTTATAGCTCCTATAGATCCAAGCCTCCAAACCAAACAAATTTTGGTACAGACAGAAGATGTTTGGATTTCTATAATGGCCTCCTATATCCAAACCTGGAATAATAACTGTTTCCTCTGATTTTGACCCTGACTTGAGGAGGTCAAATGGAAAAACCAAGAATGTATTGGTCTACAGTTGAAATAACATTGACCGTCTAGCTCCCATAGATCCAAGCCAAACAAATTTTGGAACAGACAAAAGATGTTTGGATTTCTAGTATGGCCTCCTATCTCCAAACCAGGAATAATGACTGTTTCCTCTGACTTTGACCCTGACTTGAGGAGGTCCAATGGAAAAACCAAAAAACTTAATCAATAGGACTGTCACTTCTTGTCTCTCTGCATTAATTTGATGGTTAACAAATTGGTTTACAACCAGTTGAAATAATGATGACCCCTATCTGAAGACAAGCAAATTTGGGATTTCTATTATGCCCTTCTATGTCCTCCTATGTCCAAATCAGGAATAATAACTGGTTCCTCCTACTTTGACCCTAAGTTAAGAAATTCTGATGGAAAAACCAAAACTGTATTTAATAGAATATACCAAATTTTGGCTTCTTGCCTCTCTGTATTAATTTGATTGATAACAGTTTTGTCTACAACTAGTTGGAATAATGTTGGACCCATAGCTCCCATGGATCTCTAGAGCCAGGCAAATTTGGGTAAAAACAGTTTAGATTTGTTTGATGGCTTCCTATGCCTAAAACATAAATGATGACTGTTTCCTCCCACTTTAACACTGACAACCAGTTGGAAGAACGTTGGACCCATAGCTCTCGTTGGGAAGGAGGGGGTCCAATGGAAAATCCAAAATTGTACTTAACAACAATACAGAGGCTTCTTCCCTCTCTGCATTAGTTTGGTTGATAATAGTTTGGTCTACAACCAGTTGGAAGAGCGTTGGACCCATAGCTCCTAAAGATCTATAAAGCCAAGCAAATTTGGGTAAAAATAGTTTAGATTTCTATCATGGCCTCCTAAGTCCAAACCAGAAATAATGACTGTTTCCTTACACTTTGACCCTGACTTCGGGAGGTCCAATGGAAAAAACAAAAATTTACTTAATAGCATTAAATTTTTGTTTCTTGTTTCACTGCATTAGTTTGATTGATAACTGATTTGTCTGCAACCAGTTGGAATAGTATTAACCATATAGCTCCTATAGATCCAAGCCAAGCAAATTTGGGTACAGACAGAAGATGTTTGAATTTCTAAAATGGCCTCCTATGTCCAACCAGAAATAATGACTGTTTTCTCTCACTTTGACCCTGAGTTGAGTAGGTCCAATGGAAAAGCCAAAAAAATGTACTTAGAAGCAATTAACCCAAATTTTGGCTCCTTGTCCCTCTGCATTAGTTTGATTAATAACAGTTTGATCTATAACCAGTTGGAAAAAAATTGACCCCATAGCTCCCAAAGATCTCTAGAGCCAAGCTAATTTGGGTAAGAACAGTTTAGATTTGTATGATGGCCTCTATTAGAGTTATATGTTATAATACTTACTACTCCTATACTATATAATACTATATAATACTTCCTATGTAATACTTACACCTCCTATGTCCCAAGCATAAATGGACTGTTTCCTCCCACATTAACCCTGACTTTGGGGGGGTTCAATGGATAAGCCAAAATTGTGCTTAACTACATTAACCCAAGTTTGGCTTCTTGTCCCTCTACATTGGTTTGGTTGATAATAGTTTGGTCTACAGCCAGTTGGAAGAACGTTGGACCCATAGCTCTCGTCGATCTATAAAGCCAAGCAAATTTGTGTAAAAACCAGTTTAGATTTCCATAACGACCTCCTAAGTCCAAACCAGTATAGTTACAGTCTCCTCCCACTTTGACCCTGAGTTGAGTAGGTCCAATGGAAAAACCAAAAATTTACTTAATAGCAATTAACCCAAATTTTGGCTTCTTGCCTCTCTGTATTAGTTTGATTGATAACAGTTTAATCTACATCCAGTTGGAACATCATTGACCCCATATCTTCCAAAGATCTCTAGAGCCAAGCAAATTTGGATAAAAACAGTTTAGATTTCTATGATTGCCACCTATATCCAAAGCATAAGTAATGATTGTTTCTTCCCATTGTGATCCTGACTTTTGGGGGTCCAATAGAAAATCCTAAAATGCACTTAATAGAATTAAAGGGGATGTATCGCTTCATCAGTTTGTGTGTTTCATTGTATTTTCAATTTCTCAGCTCAAAATTCAGGGGCCTTTCTTCCCCTCCCAGCTGGGTGTTTCTTAACTGAAGTGGGATGACATCATCCCCCCCTTCACTGTTCATGCTCGCACCCGAGTCAGTGTGCTCTTCCTCCTCCCCTCTCTGTCTGAGTCCACATGTCACTATGTCGTTCCTCTCCCTATGCAGTTTTATTTTGTAAGAGCTGTTTGTTTACATGCCATAGCCCTGCATTCAGTCTCTAGACAGTCTTCTATGAACTCAGAGCACTAATCTCTTCTCCTCTCACAGCTGGAGGTTTGTTACAGTTGAATCCAGTCTTCTATGAACTCATCCAGAGCAGCACAGATCTCCCTGCTATGTTTACACACAGGAGCATTTAGGCACCAAGGCACAATTCTGCTGTTTTCTGATTGTAGAAACAGCTGCAGTGTTATTGTGTTTCTTCTGGCTGTGCAGAGTGAAATGTTGCCGGCCCCTTATTCTGAGTGAGAGAGGCAGCCTAATGCTCCTTCTATGTTTACACTTAGATACTGAGGCACAATTGTGCTGTTTTCTGAATCTAGAAACAGCTGCAGTGTTATTGTGTTTCTTCTGGCTGTGCAGAGTGAAATGTTACCAGCCCCTTATTCTGAGTGAGAGAGGCAAGAATGCGCGCTCCCATGAATACTACCGGGGGCCAGACAGAATGTAAATTAGTAGAGCCGTCAGCCAATGAAATTAAAGGAGGAGGAATCCAACCGACACTGGAGATCTGTGTTTACAAAAACAGAAGATAAGGGAGACAGTGAAAACAAGGCAGCTTTGCTAATGACATCCAATTGTAAAGTTGCTTGTTTTCACTGTCCCCTTATTCTGAAGACCATTTAATGAAATGATACAACCCCTTTAACCCAAATTCTGGCTTCTTGCTCCTTTTGCATTAGTTTGATTGATAACAGTTTGGTTTACAACCCGTTGAAATATTAGTGACCCCATCGATTACTGAAACCAAGCAAATTTGGGTACAGGCTAAAGATATTTAGATTTCTTTACATAGTTACATAGTAAGTACAGTTGAAAAAAGACATATTTCCATCAAGTTCAACCAAGGTTGGGGAAAGATTCGGGTGAAGGGAGGGAGACAAGGAGTTTTTTTAGGCTTAGTTTTCCCTATGGATGAAGACTTGGAACCCATAAGGCAAGACCCAAGAGCTGTTTATGTAGGGTCAGCATACTGAGGCGGTTTCAAAAGAGTCTATTTAGATGTCTGTCTCTTCTTTTTCATTTGGAACATTTAACTGCTCATCTGTTTGAAACATATTATACAATTCTCTATGATTTATCTACCATAAATATGGGACAAGTCAAAATGAATCCTAAGCAAAAAAAAAGATAAAATAAAATAATTGTAGACTTGTTTTTGGCTCCCAAATTTCCATCTCCGCATTTACATTTTTATTACTTTAAAAATCAAGGTAACTGAATGTCATTAATCACTGCAGAAAGCAGGTGTAAAA
This sequence comes from Phyllomedusa bahiana, assembly GCA_025379985.1. NCBI lineage: Eukaryota > Metazoa > Chordata > Amphibia > Anura > Hylidae > Phyllomedusa > Phyllomedusa bahiana. The sequence continues at coordinate 50,058 of JAODAL010027923.1, read as the reverse complement.
CTGTCTACCGGAAACATACTATGCAGAGTATATCCAATTATAACCACAGTCCAAATGTCAAGAACGAAACAAATCACTTACGGTCTACAGAGATATAATTGGGATTTAGTGCCTGCAACAGGTCCTAATGAGCACAAGCTTTATGTTAAAATTAACATACATGAAGAAAACTGTCATGGCCTATATCAGTAATTTATGTCATGGAATACAGCGCTCTGCGACTTCCTATTTCCTATAAATATAAGTTTACACAACCAAGACAGAATTCAAAAGTTTGCCGAAATTGGCTAGGGAGTGGCAGGAATTTTCCTTCCTACAAGACTCAGACAAATCTATAGACTATCAGCTGACCATGCACACATGTGAGGTTGGTAATGTGGGAGTGGTTGATTTCTAACCCTCTATAAAGTTGAGCTTTACTTTGTGGTTGGTTGCTTTCTATACTAATAGCTGAGAGATTATGTTGTGTGAGTTTGTTGCATTCATTCTTGTATTGGATACAGTTATTAGAGTCTTGGTTGTGTTGTCCTCTGTTGCTTATATTTTGCCCTGTTTGAGTCTTGCAGTGTGTTCTATTCCTGCCTTCCTATTGATAGGTTTGAACTGTTTGGGTAGGGCCAGCATACTGAGGCTCATTGGTAGGGAGATTGTCATGGGTAGGATAGGGCCAACATAGTGAGGGTCATTGGTAGGGATATTGTCAGGGGTATGATAGGCACGCAGACAACTCTCTGGACTATCAGCTGACCATGCACACATGTGAGCTTGATAATGTGGGAGTGGGTGATTTCTAACCCTCTATAAAGTTGAGCTTTACTTTGAAGCTGGTTGCTTTCTATACTAATAGCTGACAGATTATGTTGTGTGAGATTGTTGCATTCATTCTTGTATTGGATACAGCTATTAGAGTCTTGTTTGTCTTAGTCCTCTGTTACTTATATTTTGCCCTGTTTGAGTCTTGCAGTGTATTCTATTCCTGACTTCCTATTGATAGGTTTGAGCTGTTTGGGTAGGGCCAGCATACTGAGGCTCATTGGTAGGGAGATTGTCATTGGTAGGATAGGGATAACATAGTAATGGTCATTGGTAGGGGCAGGGATATTGTCATGGTTAGGATAGGGCCAACATAGTGAGGGTCAATGGTAGGGATATTGTCAGGAGGATGATAGGGCCTCAGACAACTCTATGGACTATCAGCTGACTATGCAGACATGTGAGCTTGATAATGGGGGAGTGATTGATCTCTATCCCTCTATAAAGCTGAGCTTTACTTTGTGGCTGGTTGCTTTCTATACTAATAGCTGAGAGATTATGTTGTGTGAGTTTGTTGCATTCATTCTTGTATTGGATAAAGTTATTAGGGTCTTGTTTGTCTTTTCCTCTGTTACTTAGTCCCGTTGCTAGGTTTGAGCTGTTTGGGTAGGGCCATCATACTGAGGCTCATTGGTAGGGATATTCTCACAGGTAAGGTAGGGTCAACATAGCTTGAGGGTCATTGGTAGGGATATTGTCAGGGGTACAATAGGGCCTCAGACAACTCTCTGGATTATCAGCTGACCATGCACACATGTGAGCTTGATTATGTGTGAGTGGTTGATTTCCAGGCCTCTATAAAGCTGAACTTTACTTTGGGGCTGGTTGCTTTCTATACTAAAAGCTGAGAGATTATGTTGTGTGAGTTTGTTGCATTCATTCTTGTATTGGATACCTATGTGTTCCCAGTTATTAGAGTCTCGTTTTTCTTAGTCCTCTGTTACTTATATTTTGCCCTGTGTCAGTGTTGTAGTGTTGTCTATTCTTGAGTTCCCATTTGAGCTGTTCAGGTAAGTGCAGCATACTGAGGATCATTGGTAGGGATAATGTCACGGATAGGAAACGGTCAACACAGTGAGGGTCACTGGTAGGGATATTCTCACGGGTAGGATATGGCCAACATAGTGGGGGTCATTGTTAGGGACATTGTCATGTGTAGGATAGGGCCCACATAGTGATGTTCCTAAGTAGGGATATTGTCAGGGATAGAATAGTGCCATCATAGTGAGGGTCATTGGTAGGGATAATTGTCATGGGCACGATAGGGCCAATATAGTGAGGGTCATTGGTAGGATTATTGTCAGGGGTAGGATAGGGCCAACATAGTGATGGTCATAAGTAGGGACATTGTCAGGATTAGGATAGTGCCAACATAGTGAGGATCATTGGATATTTGAGGGTTAATATAGTCTGGTGTTAGGGTTAGCTTTAGGGATAGGTTATGGACAGAGTCAGGGAAATTTAGGGTTAGCTGTTTTTTGGTGCCTTGCTTCTGGATTCAAGAAATTTATACTTCCATCCCATTAATCTCCTTGTCACTGTCTGCCTTGCTGTCCATCATCCATTGGTTAGTCTCTACTTTATTTTTTCCTGCCAAGTTCAGACATAGTTGGTTGATAAATAGTGGCTGCTTTTCTGAGATTTCCCCAATTAAGCTCATTTTCACAGTCCTTCCAATAGGATCTGGTCAGTGTCGAGTTGTTGGTAGATGGGGGATACTTCTCCTAGGTTCTCCACAATTAGACTCAACTTCACATTCCTCCCAACAGTGCCCATTCTGTGTCTAGTCAATGGTATATGGCAGCTGCTTCTCTATGGTTCCACACAATTAGGCTCAACTTCACAGTCCTCCCAACAGTGCCCAGTCTGTGTCTAGTCAATGGTATATGGCAGCTGCTTCTCTAAGGTTCCTCACAATTAGGCTCAACTTCACAGTCCTCCCAACAGTGCCCAGTCTGTGTCTAGTCAATGGTATATGGCAGCTGCTTCTCTAAGGTTCCTCACAATTTACTCTAAATTTCACAGTTCTACCCAAAAGGATCTAGTCTGTGTCTAGTCAATGGAAGGAGTCGGCTACTTCTCTGAGGTTCTCCACAGTTAAGCTTAATTTCACAGTCCTCATAACAGTGCCTGATCTGTGTCAACTCAATTCTTTGATGTTCTCCAACATCAGGTTTAGTTTTATAGTCCTCCCAACTGTGTCTGGTATGTGTCTAGCCAAGCTCCCTGCTGCATTTGCTTTCAGACTTAATTTTGCCATCATGGCACCCTAATACAACTGTGGTATTGTTACGGTTCCAGACACGGAAGTGGATCCACTGGACCACCGCAAGCGATGGTGGAAGCCCACGCCAGGGAACGGAATCTAAGTAGGTCCCGGTATTCACCAGAGCCCGCCGCAAAGCGGGATGGACTTGCTGCGGCGGGAGTCTACCAGGTCGTCCCCCCTGACGTGACTTGCTTGCGGTGGCAGCCGAAGTATAGCGTGGTGCAAAATCGTCAGGCAGGCTCGTAGTCGGGGTCAGGCAGGAGGTCAGGGCAGGCAGCAGAGATACTGGTCGTAGACGGAAGCAAGGTACGGTACACGGTAGATCAGGACAAGACAATAGGAACGCTTTCTCATAGGCAAGGCACTAAAGATCCGGCAGGAGCGGGCGGAAGCGCCACAGGTGAAATAGAGGCAGTGCCCGGCAATTACCCAATTACCGGCGCACTGCCCCTTTAAATCTCACAGAGCCGGCCGCTGCGCGCCTTTAGATCACAGGGACAGCGCGCGCCGGACGGCAGGAGACTCGCGGGGAGACAGCCCGAGCGGTCGCCGGTAAGTTAAATTACACAGCCGTGAGCGAGTGCGCCCGCCCTGCCCGACACCCCCCGGGCGGCGGTCGGCACCCTGTCCCGGGACCGGGGCAGAGCTGCGGCGGCGCCCGCAGGAGGGATCGCGGGCGCCGGACGCAACAGGTATAAATTAGCAGCGCGCCCTCTTTAGTAGACCTTGCAGCAACCTTTTTCTTCTTGTTGCCGTAACATAAGACCTCTGTTAAGACAACCGGAAGCAATGTCAGACACAACATTGGACATTGCACCACTGGACCAGGAGCTCCTCAGAACAGTAAATTAGCCTTTAAAACCCATAAAAAAAACTTTAACTCCAAATTGGGGTTGAGGTCAGGGTAGTTTTTTAAAAAAAAAAAATTCAACTCAATTCAAGCCAACCCAAATCAAACTGCTTTGATTTAGGTAAAAATTCAACATCTAACAGAATCTGGAGCACAATGCTACTCCTGACTTAGCACATTCTTGCCAACCTTTTATCTCCAGAGGGAGAATATTTTCGTCCTGCCCCAGGAGCATCCCCAATCTGATGGGCATGCCCATTTTGGTGGTAGAGTTTCTGCCTATTTTGTATCCCATTTTTCAGGGGTCTCCCAAAATCAGCAGGAGGTTTTGGCAAGTATCCCTCAACATCATTTAAGCCTATAGAAATAAGTCACTCCTAGACAACCCTGGCAACAGTTGGGTTCTATAGGGAACAAGAGGATTGGGTGTTAAAATTCGACATTGCAATAAAGCTGGTTGACACGGATGATAACTAAACTTATAACACAAATAAGGCAACAAGCAGTCGTATGCAAGTAATACAAATAGGTATCAAAGATCAAATGCAAGGACGACGACAATGGCACAGATGGAAAGGAAGGATAAATTATTGGAATTCAAAAGCAAGACATCAAAAATACCTAATGTTCACTTTTAACTTTTCTTAAGTCATTCCTTAACCTGTCCCTAAATCTAACCCTAACACCAGACACCCCTTGACCTACTCTATCCATATACAAAAAGAACCACGGTCTCCACAGCTGAGGTTTCCATAAAATTTCAACATTTTTATTTCTCCATATTAAAAGAACTGGAACATGTGTATAATCCTCACTATGCTGGCCCTACCCCACACAATATCACTACCAAAGTCCCTCACTATGCTGGCTCCTACCTAAACAGTTCCAACAGAACTCACTGCAAGACTGACCCATGGCTAAGCAGAAACAACAAAGGACTAAGACAAACAGGGCACTAACAAACTAGATACCGGACTGAAATGCTACGAGCTCACAAGACAAAATCTCTCAGCTACTAGTATAGACAGCAACCAGCCACAAAAGGAAACTCTGCTGTATAGAAGGCTAGCAATCAACCATTTCTAAATAATAACTTACCTAGAAACAACCTCATATGATCTAGTAAAACAAACAGGACTCTAAGTAACTTGGAACAGATAACTAACTAAAAACAGGACTGAATGCAACAAGCTTACAAGACACAATCTTTAAGCTACCAGTATAGACAGCAACCAGGAAAAAAGTGAAACTAGAAAATCAAGCTCACATGTGTACATGGTTAACAAAAAGTTCAGAGAGTTGTTTGAGGCACTTGATTAGCAACAGCTTCATCTGATCTAGTAAAACAAACAGGACTCAATGTTACTGGGAACATAAAGCTAATCAAAACAGGACTGAATGAAAGAAGCTTCTAAGACACAATCTCTCAGCTACCAGAATAGACACCAACTGGTCACAAAGTCAAACTTTGCTTTATAGATGGCTAGCAGTCAACCATTCCCAAATAATCAAGCTCACATGTGTGTATGATCAACTCATAATCCAGAGAGTTGTTTGAGGCACTTGAGTAGCAACAGCATCATCTGATCTAGTAAGACAAACAGGATTTTAAAGAACCAAGAACAGATAACTAACCAAAGCAGTATAGACAGCAACCCGCCACAAAGTGAAACTCTGCTTTATAGAAGGCTAGCAGTCAACCATTCCCACATAATCAAGCACACATGTGTATATGGTCAGCTGATAGTCTAGAGAATCCAGAGCATAGCAACAGCCTCATATGATCTAGGAAGGGGAACATCTCTCCTTAAGGAGAGCACCAAACGAACGGCATGTAGATATTTGTTTTGCCTTTTCGCACTCTACTAAGCATCTGCATAGCACAAGGCATTATGGGAAAGGGTCTGAGAAGCTCACAGCGCCCTCTGTTGGATGTAACAAATCCTCAATTTGCTTTTGACCTACTAGGTCTTGAGAAAGCAAAAAGGATTTTAGCCCAGCCAGTATCTCTCATCTGCAAATGTCTACATGCCATTCGTTCGGTGCTCTCCTTAAGGAGAAATGTTCCCCTTCCTGAGCCATTTGATGCCTCCCACACAGCCAGCCAGTATCGCTCTGCTCTGCACTGATGAGGGACAAAAATCCCGAAACAGCGTTGTCTGCAGATGAGAGATACTGGCTTGGCTAAAATCCTTTTTGCTTTCTCAAGACCTAGTAGGTCAAAAGCAAATTGAGGATTTGTTACATCCAACAGAGGGTGCTGTGGGCTTCTCAGCCCCTTTTCCATAATGCCTTGTGATATTCATATGATCTAGTAAGACAAACAGGACTTTAAGGAACCTGGAACAGATAACTAATCAAAGCAGGATTGCATGAAACAAGCTTATAAGACACAATCTCTCAGCTACCAGTATAGACAGCAACCAGCCACAAAGTGAAACTCTGTTTTATATAGGGTTAGCAATCAACCACTTCTGTATTATCAAGCTCACATGGTCAGCTAATAGTCCAGAAAACTGTTTGAGACACTTGCCAAGCAATAGCCTCATCTGATCCAGTAAGGCAAACAGGACTGAATGCAACAAGTTCACAAGACAAAATCTCTCAGCTACTAGTATAGACAGCAACCAGCCACAAAAGGAAACTCTGCTGTATAGAAGGCTAGCAATCAACCATTTCTAAATAATAACTTACCTAGAAACAATCTCTTATGATCTAGTAAAACAAACAGGACTCTAAGTAACTGAGAACAGATAATTAACTAAAAACAGGACTGAATGCAACAAGCTTACAAGACACAATCTTTAAGCTACCAGTATAGACAGCAACCAGCCAAAAAGTGAAACTAGAAAATCAAGCTCACATGTGTACATGGTTAACTAAAAGTTCAGAGAGTTGTTTGAGGCACAAGCTTAGCAACAGCTTCATCTGATCTAGTAAGACAAACAGGACTCAATGTTACTGGGAACATAAAGCTAATCAAAACAGGACTGACTGAAACAAGCTTCTAAGACACAACCTCTCAGCTACCAGTATAGACACCAACCGGCCACAAAGTCAAACTCTGCTTTATAGATGGCTAGCAGTCAACCATTCCCAAATAATCAAGCTCACTTGTGTGTATGATCAACTCATAGTCCAGAGACACTTGCCTAGCTACAGCCTCATCTGATCTAGTAAGACAAACAGGATTTTAAGGAACCTGGAACAGATAACTAGCCAAAGCAGTATAGATAGCAACCAGCTAGCCTCTGCTTTATAGAAGGCTAGCAGTCAACCATTCCCACATAATCAAGCACACATGTGTATATGGTCAGCTGATAGTCTAGAGAATACAGAACATAGAAACAGCCTCATATGATCTAGTAAGACAAACAGGACTTTATGTAACTGGAAACAGATAACTAACAAAAACAGGACTGAATGCAACAAGCTCACAAGACACAATCTCTCAGCTACCAGTATAGACAGCAACCAATCACAAAGTGAAAGTCGGTTTTATAGAGAGCTAGCAATCAATCACTCTTATATTATCAAGCTCACATATGTGTATGGTCAGCTGGGAATCCAAAGGATAGCAACAGCCTCATCTGATCCAGTAAGCAGGAAAAGAGGAAATAGCAGGAGAATACTTGCCATTCAAACCAAGGCTTCTCAAATGCGTGTAAAAAATGTAAGAGCCACTGTGCTTGTGGTAGTTCCATGCAACAAAACCTACATTTTTTTCCTCTGAAATTGTGCTTTTTTTTAGCATGGAAATCCCTAAAGAAGCATTTATGCTATCTATCATACATGAAAAAACTTTGAGACTCTCGGTTCACATATTTTGATCAAAAGATGTTTAAGCTGCCCACGACTTTCAACGTGATCTCAAAATCGGGCAGTCCTATCCTATCTTTACCTCTCAATCGAGCCAATCAGGCCTCCCGCTGGGTCAACCGACCTCCATTATTCAGAGAGAAAAAAATAAAAAAACACCCAACCTGCAAGCTGCCCTTCTGATGACAGCCTGTGAGAGTGGGCGGGGACAGAAACCCAATATGGAAGCACCCTTTCCTTCCCATATAGGTTAAAAATCAATGTACACCGAGTATAACGTATGTTTCTGCACACAAAAACATTTCTGAAAAAACGTATGCAAACCTAGGTGCCACTGGCAGGGCTGCGGCACACATGTAATTATACATGTACATACACAGACCACCGCCAGCGGCACATTACTGCAAAAAGGGCGATACACTACGTGGAAATCCCTAAAGAAGCATTTATGCTATCTATCATACATGAAAAAACTTTGAGACTCTCGGTTCACATATTTTGATCAAAAGATGTTTAAGCTGCCCACGACTTTCAACGTGATCTCAAAATCGGGCAGTCCTTTGCTATTTTTTTGGCTTGGTCACAAGGTCATATATTTTTTTTTTTTCAATGGGGAATTGCAGAGTAGCTGCAATGACTTCCCAATCTGACCGTGGCTTGCTGTGACTCGGTGCCACTTGCCTTCTTGACGTCCATATCCAATGGCCCGCTGATATAGCTAATGCCTTCCGCCAAGGCGCAGCCCTCTTGGATAAAACCAGACACGCTCTTATGAAAGAGAGATTTAGAAGTTCTAGTCACATACTTTTCAGACTGCATTTGAATATCCTGCCTGTAAGTTCATCATCAAATCCCCATTTCTAATTCATTTGCAAAGCTGCTTTTTGAAACTGTGTGCTAAGCACTGGCAGCTTTTTTTTTCTGTTCTTTTTTTTTTTTTTTTTTTACAGGGTTCATGTCCCCGTTTGGCCTAATTGGCTCTGATTTAGTTACATCATTAGGGATTTCTTCAAAGAAATCAAGTTCTAGGCCGTGAGCATATTTCCATAATGCAACACAGTTTCACCAGCCAAAAAAAAAGAGTCTAAAAGTGTCGGTATGACTAACGGTACTTAAACTATTTCCCAAATCTCTGCTATAAATTGAATGTAAGGACGCCAATTCCATAGATTTCTGCTGCTGTAATCTGGCACAAAGGAACGTTGCTATCATTACATTAAACCTACTGATGCATACGGCGAACCGAAATAGCACACGGCTTTCCAAACGCGTTGGCCGGTGATCCATAGACACGAATCAATTATAGATTCCGATATTAAAGGCACAGTGTTAGGGCCGCCTTATCCATTGGGCACATTGGGCAGCTGCCGGGGGGCCCCATAAGTATAGGGGCCCCAGGTGGTGAATGTGTGTCCCGGGAACCCAGAATGCCTGCCCTGTATCATCTTTGCTTATATATAATGATTTGTGTGTTCTTAGGACATGCAAACAAATAAAAACCATAGTTTTGGTTCCCAGCCCTGCCAATTAGTCTTGTAGGCTGCAGGCTGGTGGAGCAAGGAACCATCAACTTCCTGCTCTACCAAATAGTCTTGTAGGCTGCAGGCTGGTGGAGCAGGGGGCATCAACTTCCTACTCTACCAAATAGTCTTGTAGGCTGCAGGCTGGTGGAGCGGGGAACCATCAGCTCCCTGAACTGCAAATTAGTCTTGTAGGCTGCAGGCTGGTAGATCAGGAAACCATCAGCTCCCTGCCCTGCTAATTAGTTGTGTAGACAGCAGGCCAGTGGAGCAGGGAACCATCAGTTCCTTGCCTTGCCCATTTTCATGTAGGCTGCAGGCTGATGGAGCATGGAACGATTAGCTCCCTGCCCTGCCAAATAGTCTTGTAGGCTGCAGGCTGGTGGAGCAGGAAACCATCAACTTCCTGCTCTACCAAATAGTCTTGTAGGCTACAGACTGGTAGAGCAGGGAACAATCAGCTCCCTATCCTGCCAAATAGTCTTGTAGGCTGTAGGCTGGTAGAGCAGGCAACCATCAGCTCCCTGCCCTGACAATTAGATTTGTAGGGTATAGGCTGGTGGAGCAGGAAACCATCAACTTCCTGCTCTACCAAATAGTCTTGTAGGCTGCAGACTGGTAGAGCAGGGAACCATAAACCTCCTGCTCTACCAAATAGTTTTGTAGACTGCAGGCTGGTGGAGCAGGGAACCATTAGCTCCCTGCCTTGCCAATAGTCTTGTAGGCTGCAGGCCGATGGAGCAGGCAACCATTAGCTCCCTGCCTTGCCAATAGTCTTGTAGGCTGCAGACTGGTAGAGCATGGAACTATCAGCTCCCTTTACTGGCAATTAGTTTTGTAGGCTGCAGGCTGGTAGAGCAGGGAAACATCAGCTCCCTGAGCCGCCAAATAGTCTTGTAGGCTGCAGGCTGGTGGAGTAGGTAACCATTAGCTCCCTGCCCTGCCAAATAGTCTTGTAGGCTGCAGGCTGGTGGAGCAGGGAACCATCAACTTCCTGCTCTACCAAGTAGTTTTGTAGGCTGCAGGCTGGTGGAACAAGGAACCATCAGTTCCCTGCCTTGCCAAATAGTCTTTTAGGATGCAGGCTGATGGAGCAAGGAACGATTAGCTCCGTGCCCTGCCAAATAGTCTTGTAGGCTGCAGGCTGGTGGAGCAGGGAACCATCAACTTCCTGCTCTACCAAGTAGTTTTGTAGGCTGCAGGATTGTGGAGCAAGGAACCAATAGTTACCTGCATTTCCAAATAGTCTTATATGCTGCAGGCTGATGGAGCAATGAATCATTAGAAAAGTGCGCTGACAAATAGTCTTGTAGGCTGCAGGCTGGTGGAGCAGGGAACCATCAACTTCCTGCTCTACCAAATAGTCTTGTAGGCTGCAGGCTGGTAGAGCAGGGAACCATCAGCTCCCTTTCCTGCCAAATAGTCATATAGGCTGCAGGCTGGTGGAGCAGGGAACCATCAGCTCCCTGCCTTGCCAATAGTCTTGTAGGCTGCAGGCTGATGGAGCAGGGAACGATTAGCTCGGTGCTCTGCCAAATAGTCTTGTAGCCTGCAGGCTAGTGGAGCAGGGAACCATCAGCTCCTGCCATCCCAATTAGTTTTGTAGGCTGCAGGCTGGTGGATCAGGAAACCATCAACTTACTGCTCTACCAAATAGTCTTGTAGGCTGCATGCTGGTGGAGCAGGGGACCACCAACTTCCTGCTCTACCAAATAGTCTTGTAGGCTGAAGGCTTGTAGATCAGGAAACTATTAGCTCCCTTCCCTGCCAATAGTCTTATAGGCTGCAGGCTGGTGGAGCAGGGATGCATCAGTTCCCTGTCCTGCTAAGTCTTGTAGGCTGCAGGCTCCCAGCCCTGCCAAATAGTCATATAGGCTGCAGGCTGGTGGAGCAGGGAACAATTAGCTCCGTGCCCTACCAAATAGTCTTGTAGGCTGCAGGCTGGTGGAGCAGGGAACCATCAACTTCCTGCTCTACCAAATAGTTTTGTAGGCTGCAGGCTGGTGGAGCAGGGAACCATCAACTTCCTGCTCTACCAAATAGTCTTGTAGGCTGCAGGCTGGTGGAGCAGGGAACCATCAACTTCCTGCTCTACCAAATAGTTTTGTAGGCTGCAGGCTGGTGGAGCAGGGAACTATCAACTTCCTGCTCTACCAAATAGTCTTGTAGGCTGCAGGCTGGTAGATCAGGAAACCATCAGCTCCCTGCCCTGCCAAATAGTTTTGTAGACAGCAGGCCAGTGGAGCAGAGGACCATCAGTTCCTTGCCTTGCCCATCTTCTTGTAGGCTGCAGGCTGATGGAGCAGGGAACGATCAGCTTCCTGCTCTCCCAAATAGTCTTGTAGGCTGCAGGCTGGTGGAGCAGGAAACCATCAACTTCCTGCTCTACCAAATAGTCTTGTAGGCTGAAGGCTTGTAGATCAGGAAACCATTAGCTCCCTATCCTGCCAATAGTCTTATAGGCTGCAGGCTGGTGGAGCAGGGATGCATCAGTTCCCTGTCCTGCTAAGTCTTGTAAGCTGCAGGCTCCCTGCCCTGCCAAATAGTCATATAGGCTGCAGGCTGGTGGAGCAAGAAACCATCAACTTCTTGCTCTATTAAATAGTCTTGTAGGCTGCAGGCTGGTGGAGCAGGAAACCATCAACTTCCTGCTCTACAAAATAGGTTTGTAGGCTGCAGGCTGGTGGCGCAGGGAACCATCAGCTCCCTACCTTTCCAATAGTCTTGTAGGCTGCAGGCTGATGGAGAAGGGAACGATTAGCTCCATGCCCTGTCAAATAATCTTGTGGGCTGCAGGCTGGTGGAGCAGCGAACTATTAGCTCCCTATCCTGCAAATAATCTTGTAGGCTGCAGGCTGGTAGAGTAGTGAAATATTAGCTCCCTGCCCTGCAAATAATCTTGTAGCCTGCAGACTGGTGGAGCAGGGAACCATCAGCTCCCTGTCCTGTCAAATAGTCATATAGGCTGCAGGCTGCCTGTAAAATGCCAGCTGGGTGTCTCAATGTAGGAGGTGTGATGATTTGGGCGTGCTTTGGAGTGGTTAGAGGTATAGCCACATGTGGTGGCATGTTCTGGGGTGGCAGCAGCAAGGGCCCACAGCACTACAATGCCTGGGGCCCGTAATTGCTGTTAAGAAGGCCCAGCACAGTTTGCCTCAAAAACTAGAGTCCCAGTTCCTGATTCTTGGCAGATCCGTTTTACTATTTACTTGTATTTCTCATAAAACAACTGTTCAGGATAAACTTTTCTTGCACCTTTTCTATGTTATTCCTCCTGGGAGATGTATGAATAAGGCCATGTCCCCACGGCACGGGTTTTCGGGCATTTTTTCGGCCGGTTTGCGGTTTTGCTGTCCAGCAGAAAACGAGCACAATTGTGCTCTATGGAAAACCCGTGCATCAGTCGTCCCTGCACGGGTTTCCCGCCTGGTGGTTTTTCCGCCCGCGGGCCGCCCGCAATACATTGTACCTGCACATTCTTCCTTCCGGTTTTCGGACGGAACCTGTGAATATGAAGGGGGGGTCTGTCCCTCCCCAACGGCCGTGTGCACTGCACATAAACCGGACAAACCGACCGCTATTGGTCCCTTGCCGTGTGAACGCGCCCTAAGTGGACAATTGGGAGTTACCATTCCCCTTGTCAAAGAAGGGAAGTACTGCTACAGTGTCTTACAAGGTCCAACCAGGACCTTAAGAAGTTTGATCTCATGTTTGAGTTTATTTAGGAGTCTGAATTTATTCAAGGTCGTAGTTCATTTATGGGTTGAAACTTATTCAGGGTCTGTTCTTGGGTCTCTTTAATTTAAGATGCCTGATCTGAATGTATTTTGGGTTCCGGTCTAGGGTCTGTTTCTTTATGGTCTGGTCTCAGGTCATATTAATTAAGAGGTCTTGTCTGAATGAATTTAGGGGTCTAGTCTGAGGTCCAATTTTATTTACGGTCTGGTCTTTGGTTTCACTTTATTTTAGGGGTTTGTTCTTGGGTCACATTATTAGGAGGACTGGTCTGAATGCATTTTGGGGTGTATGTTTATTTAGGGGTTTGTTCTTGGGTCACATTATTAGGAGGACTGGTCTGAATGTATTTTGGGGTCTGAGTTTATTAAGGGGTTTGTTCTTGGGTCACATTATTAGGAGGACTGGTCTGAATATATTTTGGGGTGTATGTTTATTTAGGGGTTTGTTCTTGGGTCACATTATTAGGAGGACTGGTCTGAATGTATTTTGGGGTGTATGTTTATTTAGGGGTTTGTTCTTGGGTCACATTATTAGGAGGACTGGTCTGAATTCATTTTGGGGTCTGAGTTTATTTAGGGGTTTGTTCTTGGGTCACATTATTAGGAGGACTGGTCTGAATGTATTTTGGGGTCTGAGTTTGTTTAGGGGTTTCAGTTTGAATCACCTTAATTAAGAGGTCTGGTGTGAACATATTTAGGGGTCTGATCTGAGGTCCAAGTTTATTTAGGGTCTGGTCTTTGGTTTGAGTTTGTTTAGGGGTTTGTTCTTGGGTCACATTATTAGGAGGCCTGGTCTGAATATATTTGGGTTTCCAAGTTTATTTAGGGGTTTCATTTTGGGTCATATTAAGAGGTCTGGTCTGAACATATGTTATTTAGGGGTCTGATCTGAGGATGAAGCTTATTAAGGGTTCTGGTATGGGGTCCAAGTTTATTTAGGGTCTGGTCTTTGGTTTGCGTTTATTTAGGGGTTTGTTCTTGGGTCACATTAAGAGGTTTGGTCTGAATATATTTAGGGGTCTGATCTGAGGTTCAAGTTTATTTAGGGGTTTGTTCTTGGGTTACATTAATAAGGAGGTGTAGTCTAAATATCTTTAGGAGTCTGATGTGGAGTCCAAGTTTATTTAGGGTCTGGTCTTTGGTTTGAGTTTATTTAGGGGTTTGTTCTTGGGTCACATTATTAGGAGGACTGGTCTGAATGTATTTTGGGGTCTGAGTTTGTTTAGGGGTTTGTTCTTGGGTCACATTATTAGGAGGACTGGTCTGAATGTATTTTGGGGTCTGAGTTTATTTAGGGGTTTGTTCTTGGGTCACATTATTAGGAGGACTGGTCTGAATGTATTTTGGGGTCTGAGTTTGTTTAGGGGTTTCAGTTTGAGTCACCTTAATTACGAGGTCTGGTCTGAACATATTTAGGGGTCTGATCTGAGGTCCAAGTTTATTTAGAGTCTGGTTTTTGGTTTGAGTTTATTTAGGGGTTTGTTCTTGGGTCATTTTATTAAGAGGCCTGTTCTGAGTTTATTTGGGGGTTTAATTTTGGGTCACATTAAGAGGTTTGGTCTGAATATATTTAGGGGTCTGATCTGAGGTCCAAGTTTATCAAGGGGTTTGTTCTTGGGTTGCATTAATAAGGAGGTGTAGTCTAAATATATTTAGGAGTCTGATGTAGAGTCCAAGTTTATTTAGGGTCTGGTCTTTGGTCTGAGTTTATTTAGGGGTTTGTTCTTTAGTCACAATAAGAGGTCTGGTCTGAATATAGGGGTCTGATGTGGAGTCCAAGTTTATTTAGGGTCTGGTTTAAGTTTGTTTAGGGGTTTCTTTTTAGGTCACATTAGTAAAGCGCTCTGGTCTGAATGTGTGTAGGGGTCTAAGCTTATTTAGGGATCTGGTCTCGGGTTTGAGTTTATTTACAGGTTTGTTCTCGAGTCTCATTAAAGAGGTTTTGCCGCAAAGCCATTTCATTCCTGCTTTGTCCTGCTTCAGCTTTCAGTGTGTGATTTTTTGAACTGCATATCATGTGATCAAGCAGGCTGCATCACCAGGCCTTTCCCCACAGTGTGCTCACTCTAGTTAAACAAAGGTCTGTTTACAAAAAGAGCTGCAAGTAGCTACAATGTAGCTGAGGGGTAAGCACTTTTGCCTTACAACATAGGGGTTCTAGTTGCAAATCCCTGCAAGAGCCAGACATGGATTTTTTTTTCTCAAAGCACAGACCTGATTGAGGTTTCTTTCTTTTTTTTTTTTTTTTTGCAATGTTTGACTAATTACTAAGGAGCACAGAGGACAGGAGTAGAATGACAGCATCTCGCGTTGAACACTTGCAGAGCAGTGAGTATGTGTGATTACTAAGGAATACAGAGGACTGGAGTAGAATGACAGCACCTGGGGTTGAACACTAGCTCAGCAGTGAGTGTATGTGATTACTAAGGAATACAGAGGACAGGAGTAGAATGACAGCACCTGGGTTTGTTTGAGCACTTGCTCAGCAGTAAGTGTATGTGACTACTAAGAAGTACAGAGGACGGGAGTAGAATGACAGCACCTGGGGTTGAACACTCGCTCAGCAGTGAGTGCGAGTGATTACTAAGGAGTACAGAGGACAGGAGTAGAATGACAGCCCCTGGGGTTGAACACTCGCTCAGCAGTGAGTGTGTGTGATTACTAAGGAGTACAGTGGATGGGAGTAGAATGACAGCACCTGGGGTTGAACAGTCGCTCAGCAGTGAGTGTGTGTGATTACTAAGCAGTACAGAGGACAGGAGTAGAATGACAGCACTTTGGGTTGAACACTCGCTCAGCAGTGAGGGGTGTGTGATTACTAAGGACTACAGAGGATGGAAGTAGAATGACAGCACCTGGGGTTGAACACTCGCTCAGCAGTGAGTGTGTGTGATTACTAAGGAGGGCAGAGGAGGGGAGTAGAATGACAGCACCTGGGGTTGGACACTCGCTAGCAGTGAGTGCGTTTTGATTACTAAGGAGTACAGAGGACAGGAGTAGAATGACAGCACTTTGGGTTGAACACTCGCTCAGCAGTGAGTGTGTGTGATTACTAAGGAGTACAGAGGATGGAAGTAGAATGACAGCACCTGAGGTTGAACACTCGCTCAGCAGTAAGTGTGTGTGATTATTAAGGAGTACAGAGGACAGAAGTAGAATGACAGCACCTGGGGTTGAACACTCGCTCGCAGTGAGTGTGTGTGATTACTAAGGGAGTACAGAGATGGAAGTAGAATGACAGCACTGGGGTTGAAGCATCGCTCACAGTAGTGGTGTGATTCTAAGGAGGACAGGGACAGGAGTATAATGACAGCATTTTGGGTTGAACACTCGTTTCTGCAGTGGGTGGTGATTACTGTGCGGGGGGGGGGGACGAGACTGACACTAGCTGCGTGAAAGGAGAGGTGATGTCTGAGCATGTGTGGCCAGGACTGAGGAGTTTGAGTTTTGTAAGTAGGAAACATAAAGAAGCTTCTGTGTTGCTCATAAGTCACAGTAGGGAGTGACATTACTATCCCAGCAAGGGCTGATAGAGCAGAGAGAGATGGTTGGCCATAGCAGTTATTTACCTTTGCCTTAATATTAAAGACTTATCAATGGGATGTTAATATCCCTTTTAAATTTATAAAAAATTTCTGTAACATTTGCAACAAAATCACAGATCCTACTCTTGACAGCCAGCTTCAGGTTTCTACTTCCTGTTCAGGCTGTGGGTTGTTCTATATTTTCAGGTTCCCACTTCCTGTTCAGGCTGTGTATGGTTCTACAGCTTCAGGCTCCTACTTCCTGTTCAGGCTGTGGGCGGTTCTCCAGCTTCGAGCTTCCACTTCCTGTTCAGGCTGTGGACGGTTCTACAGTTTCAGGCTACCGCTAACTGTTCAGACTGTGAGCAGTTCTACAGCTTAAGGCTTCCACTTCCTGTTAAGGCTGTGGGCGGTTCTACAGATTCAGGCTCCTACTTCCTGGGTCAGGCTGTTGGGGTTTCTACATGTTCAGGCTCCCCCTTCCTGTTCAGGCTGTGGGCGGTTCTCCAGCTTCACGCTCCCCCTTTCTGTTCAGGCTGTGGGCGTTTCTCCAGCTTCAGGTTCCTGCTTCCTGTTCAGGCTGTAGGCGGTTCTAAAGCTTCAGGTTCCCATTTCCTGTTCAGGCTGTGGACAGTTCTACAGCAGTGACTGACATTTTGGCTGTGCTGTTCCTAGCTGAGATTGTTACAGGGACATTGGTGATGAAGGGGTTTTAACAGCAGGGCACAAAATAACAGAGCTCTAAAGGATTACAAGTGTATTTAGCAGAAGTATTTATTTATTTTTGTCTACATGTTTAAAGCTAATCCTTTAAGTTTTTTTTTTTAAAGGGTTTTTTCTCTCTACATTGATTCATCTCACCTCAGTCCTGTTTTTTTGTTTCACTTTGAATTCAGAGATGTGTTTACTGGCTTCTTCTAGGCTGCAGTAGAAGCCAGGTCTGTAGCTATAGCAACCAGTGCTGTCAGCCTATCAGGAGAGATGGAACAGGTCTGTAGCTATAGCAACCAGTGCTGTCAGCCTATCAGGAGAGATCGAACAGGTCTGTAGCTATAGCAACCAGTGCTGGGAGCCTATCAGGAGAGAGAGAACAGGTCTTTAGCTATAGCAACCATTGCTGGCAACCTATCATAAGAGATTGAACAGGTCTGTAGCTATAGCAACCAGTTCTGGCAGCCTATCAGGAGAATTTGAACAGATCTGTAGCTATAACGACCAGTGCTGGCAGCCTATCAGGAGAGATCGGACAAGTCTGTGGCTACAGCGACCAGTGCTGGCAGCCTATCAGGAGAGACTGAACAGGTCTGTAGCTATAGAAAACAATGCTGGCAGCGTATCAGGAGAGATGGAACCGGTCTGTAGCTATAGTGACCAGTGCTGGCAGCTTATCAGGAGAGATCGAACAGGTCTGTAGCTATAGTGAGCAGTGCTGGCAGCCCATCAGGAGCGATAGAACATGTCTGTAGCTATAGAAACCAGCACGGGCAGCCTATCAGGAGAGAAAGAACAGGTCTGTAGCTATAGCAACCAGTGCTGGCAGCCTATCAGGAGAGATTGAACAGGTCTGTAGCTATAGTGACCTGCACTGGCAGCCTATCATAAGAGATTGAACAGGTCTGTAGCTATTGCAACCAGTGCTGGCAAACTATCAGGAGAGATTGGACAGGTCTGTATCTATAGTGACCTGAGGCGCTGCTGCGGCCCATACAAGAGGGGATATCTAGGAATAGGTAGGACACTGGTAATGGACACATATTGCATATTGTGACTTGTAAGTTTTTTTTATTTTTATTTTTCCGTAACATTTGTAACAAAATGTTGAAGTTGTTATTTCATTTTTGTAACAAATGTTGAAATTGTAACTGTTTCTTTTTCCATAATGTTTGTAACAAAATGTTAAAGTTGTAATTTTCTTTCATTTTCAGTAACATTTATAGCAAAACGTTGAAGTTATAACTTTGTTTCTTTTTCCGTAACATTTGTAACAAAACGTTGCAGTTGTAACTTTGTTTCTTTTTCTGCAATATTTATCATTCAAAACGATTTTATTGAAATACAGAATTGCACATAACATATTATCCGTATGCGTAAAGTAGAAAGGAGAGCTGAGTCTCAAGATGTGATAAAGCGAAAAAACATACATGTGCGGATTTCCGCACTAACAGCATAATTGTTGCACCTATGAACAACTTAATCACGTCATAGAATTAAAACAAGAAACAGTAATTTGTGAATTGCGGGTAAGAGTCGCACGCATGCGGGTACCCGCATTGATAGTATAAATGCAGAATCAACGAACATCCTGATCATGTCATTGAGTTAAAACCAGAAAAGAAGTTTGTGAGCTGGACTAGGTGAGATACAATACTTTCTTACTCAAATGTATTTCTGCAATATTTATAACAAAATGTTGAAGTTGTAACTTTGTTTCTTTTTTCATAACACTTGTAACAAAACATTGAAGTTGTAACTTTGTTTCTTTTTCCATAACACTTGTAACAAAACATTGAAGTTGTAACTTTGTTTCTTTTTCCATAACACTTGTAACAAAACGTTGAAGTTGTAAATTTGTTTCTTTTTCTGCAAACATTTTGTAACAAAACTTTAAGTTGTAAATTTGTTTCTTTTTCTGCAACATTTGTAACAAAACGTTGAAGCTGTAAATTTGTTTCTTTTTCTGCAGCAAAATGTTTTTTAAACAATGCTATCTTTCCACCAGAGTGAAAATAAATCCGCTCTCCCAGCAGCCAGCCTATGAAAAAAGCCAGAACTGTTGTTGCTAAGGCAGAATAAGCTCCGAGCTCTTGGGATTTCAAAAAAAAAAAAAATGCAATGTTTTCATAGCGCTGAAGTGGAAGTTTGCGTGTATCAAAGCCCTGACAAATGTTCCCACAGTTAAGCAAAACTTTGTTTATATTGCGTGCCTCTCAACAGAAATTAAGAACTGTGGAAACAATCCACGCGAGCGCCCGGCAATCTTCTCTGGTTCTCTCTTAGTGGATATGACACTCTCACCTGCTGCGGGAGACTGGAAATAAAAGGACAATCTCACCTCATGAATAAAACATGGTCCGGAGTCGAATCAGAGGCGACGTTAACCCCCGGAGACCCGGTATAATGCTGCATTTTATCGATGATGGAAGTGCTTTAGCCTGAGGTAACTCTCGAGGAGGCCATGTTTGCGTGCAAACCTTCACTTAAAGCCATACAGGCTGGCAGAGCCGATGTTCACACGAGTGTAAACTTACATTGAAATGCATGAACCGCATGAGATGTTACATCACTCAAGCCAGTCAGCTTTGGCAGTGGCCTAATGTTTTATTTAAGCCGACTCCTCTAAGGAGATCTAAAAATTCACTCAACGCCCTCGGAAAATGTGTCTGTTTTGGCTGCAGAGAATGGTTCCCGATCACGAAAGGATAAAAACATCAAAATAAGCTAATAGAGATCTGCCTTGAAATTCAGTCCCTGTGGGCAAGAGGGCGGGGGGGCATCTTCGTGAGAGCAGGAAGGGGGGGAGTGACGAGTACATTATTCACAGATCAAGGGCTTATCATGCGCAAGCGCTTTGCACTTTGCAGCATGGGAGGAAAAGAAATGCAAGAGTGGAGATAGCATCAATTTGGATAATACTCACTCAGAAGCATTAACCAATTCCCTTCCAGACATCACATTTCACGCGTTTTGAACATATCGCTTCTTAACCTTACCAGACGCAAGGTTCAATTAATCAGGTGCCCTGTACACTCATTTAATGTAGCGCTATACAGTCATTAAATGCACCTTAAAACTGACATGGTGGACATGTTCCCCATAAACTTTTTACTTTGCTATCTACATAGACATATAAGGGCTTGCTTTTTGCAGGACTAGATGTAGTTTTTAATAGTTAAAAAACAAAGGGATCCAATATCCCTCTATTAACCCATTCCCTTGCAGACATTGCATTTGACGCGTTTCGAACCTATTGCTTCTTAATCTTACCAGGCACCAGATTTTTGACAGGTTCATTCATTCAGGCACCCTATACACTCAGTTAATGCAGCTTAAAACTGACATGGCGGACAGGTTGCCCATAACCTTTTTCCTTTGCTATTTACATAGACATATAAGGGCTTGTTTTCTGCAGGACAAGATGTAGTTTTTAATAGTTTAAAAGCAAAGGGATCCAATATCCCTCCATTAACCCATTCCCTTCTAGACATCGTATTTGACATGTTTCAAACATATTGCTTCTTAACCTTACCAAACACCAGATATTTGACAGATTCAATACACTCATTTAATGCACTTTAATACTGACGTGGCGGACATGTTGCCCATAGCCTTTTTACTTTGCCATCTACATAGACATACAAGGGCTTGTTTTTTGCAGGACTAGATGTGGTTTTTAACAGTTAAAAAAGCAAAGGGATCCAATATCCCTCCATTAACCCATTCACTTCTAGACATCACATTTGACGCATTTCGATCATGTTGCTTCTTAGTCTTACCAGATGCCAGATTTTTGACAGGTTCATTCATTCAGGTGCCCTATACACTCATTTAATTTGCATTAAAACTGACGCGGCGGACATGTTGCCCATAACCTTTTTACTTTACCATCTACATAGACATAAAAGGGCTTGTTTTTTGCAGGACTAGATGTAGGTTTTAACAGTTAAAAAAACAAAGGGATCCAATCTCCCTCCATTAACCCATTCCCTTTCAGACATCGCATTTGATGCGTTTCGAACATATTGCTTCTTAACCTTACCAGGCGCCACATTTTTGACAGTTTCATTCATTCAGGCGCCCTATACACTCATTTAATGCAGCTTAAAACAGACGTGGCAGCATCTCTTTGCTGACATGTTTCCCAAAAACCTTTTTTACTATGCTATTTACATAGACATATAAGGGCTTGTTTTTTGCAGGACTAGATGTAGTTTTAGTAGTTAAAAAAGCAAAGGGATCCAATATATCTCCATGAACCCATTCCCTTCCAGACATTGAATCAATTTGGGATGAGAAAATTGGATCATACTCACTCAGGACCATTAACCCATTCCCTTCCAGACATTGCATTTGACGCATTTCGAACATATTGCTTCTTGATCTTACCAGACGTCAGATTTTTGACAGGTTCATTCATTCAGGCGCCCTATACACTCATTTAATGCACCTTAAAACTGACGTGGTGGACATGTTGCCCATAAACTTTTTGCTTTGCCATCTACATAGACATATAGGGCTTGTTTTTTGCAGGACTAGATGTAGTTTTTAAAGGTTAAAAAAGCAAAGAGATCCGATATAACTCCATTAACCCATTCCCTTCCAGACAATGCATTTCACTCTTTTCGATCATTTTGCTTCTTAACCTTACCAGGTGCCAGATTTTTGACAGTTTCATTCATTCAGGCGCCCTACATACTCATTTAATGCAGCTTAAAACTGACGTGGCAGCGCCTCTTTGGTGACATGTTTCCCAAAAATCTTTTTATTATGCTATTTACATAGACACATAAGGGCTTGTTTTTTGCAGGAATAGATGTAGTTTTTAATAGTTAAAAAAGCAAAGGGATCCAATATATCTCCATTAACCCATTCCCTTCCAGACATTGCAGTTGACGCGTTTCACTCATATTGCTTCTTAACCTTACCAGACTCCAGACGCAGCATCATAATGGGGAGCATTCGAGCAGCATCATCATGGGGAGCATCAGAGCAGTGTCATCATGGGGAGCATCGAAGCAGTGTCATAATGGGGATCGTTCGAGTATCATCATCATGGGGAGCATCGAAGCAGTGTCATAATGGGGATCGTTCGAGTATCATCATCATGGGGAGCATCGGAGCAGTGTCATCATGGGATACATTGGAGCAGCATCATCATGGTGAGCTTTGGAGCATCAATATATGGTTATGCACATCCAAAAAAACATTTTTGAAAAAAACGAACATAGGTGCAACACTGGTGCGGCTGTAGTATACATACATATTCCAATAACAGTGGCACACTATAAACTGGAGCACTATCAAAGGGGATATAGGACATTTGAAAAAAGCATTTCTGCTATCTAGGGTACATGAACATTTTTTTTGAGGGTCTCAGTTCACATTTTTGATCAAAACTGCTTAAGCCACCTCCAAACTTCAATGGGACCTCAAGGCAGGTGGTCCTACACTATTGTTACCCTATTATTACCTCTCATGGACTCTGTTCAGACTTCCATATCTCAGGGAGTGAAGGTACCGACTATTGAACACACCGCACTGATTTAAAAACCTGTCAAGGTGGGTGGAGTGCAAAAAAACAAAATGGAGGCAGCCACTCATCCAAACTCAAAAATGTGAACTGAGAACCTCCAAAAAATTTTCATGTATCCTAGATAGCAGAAATGCTTTTTTCAAAAACCCCCTTTATTCCCCCTTTTGTTTTAAAGGGTGCTCCAGTTTATGTGTTGCCAGTTTTTTGGAATATGTTGAGCTTTGGGCATCCCCCACGAGGAGTTCAGAAATCATCTTTTGGAGACCATTAAAGCATCATCATCACAGGGAGCATTGGAGCAGCAGCATCATCATGAGGAGCATCAGAGCATCATTATGGGGAGCATTGATGCACCCAATTAATAAAGGGGTGGAGCTCCCGGGACCTCCCTCACTCTCTCTCGGGCCCCGATTACCCCCAACCATCATCTTGGGGGCGGGCTCATTATGGGGCTTTGGGAAGCTCCATTCAAATAAATTGAGGAGCTTCAGAATTTAAAATCATGGGGGCTTTCCATCCATCAAAGGGGAGCTTTGGAGCCACACCAGAGGACCCACCCAAAACGAAAATTTTTGGGGGGGTTTTTACCTTTCATCAGGGGAGTTTGGGCGGGATATAATGAGGGATCAGAGCGTCTTTAAAGGGGAGATTGGAGCAGCTTCATCGTGGGGAGCATCTTTAAAGGGGGAGATTTTAGCAGTTTTATCAGGGGGAGCATCGGAGAACCCAAAACGGGGGGCATCGGGAACATCATATGGAGAAAATTTAAAAAGCATCTTCAAAAGGGGAGCTTTGGGGAGCAGCAGCTTCATATGAGGAGCATCAGAGCTCATTAAGGGGGCATTGGGCAGATAATCCGGGAGTTCAAGGGACAGGGGGGGAGCCTTTTGGGGGCATCTTTAGGGGGAGCTTTAAAAGGCATCTTTCTTTGGGGAGCTTCAGAGCTTCATCATGGGGTTTGGGAAAGCAGCATCATTGGGGAGCATCTTGGGGACTTTGGGGGAAAGCAATCTCGGGGAGCGATCTTTAGGGGGGCCCAGTGGGTTTTTAGGGGGAGCTTGGGGTTAACTGGGCCAAAAAATTCAAAATGGGGAAAAAACCCATCATATCACGGGAAGATTGGGGCAGCACTTTCATCATGAGGGATCAGAGCATCATTATGGGGAGCATTGGAGCAGCATCATCATGGGGAGCATCAGAGCATCATCATGGGGAGCATTGGAGCAGCATCATCATGGGGAGCATCGGAGCATCACAACGAGGAGCTTTGGAACATCATCATAGAAGATATCATCGGGAGTTTTGGAGCGATAAATCAGGCTTTCTTGGTAGTCAGAGAAAAGTTTGTGCGGATTTTCGGTGCAGAAGAGGCTCAAAAAACAGGTTGAGTTTTTTCCGGTGAAAAATCAACCCCCCATGTTTTTTTTGGGGGTTTTATCACATAAGTGTTGTATAGTTGCTTTTAAAATATTAAAATAATTGTAAAATCCTGTTTGGAACGAGGCAGGGTTTTTACTAGTTTTAATAAAACATTTTTGGGGTTTTTTGGGGGCTTTTTTTAGATGAAAAATATGCCCAGATGCTTTAAAATAATTGTGTAAAACCCCCTTCCCTAAAATATGTCAAAAGCCCCATTTACGCTGAGCTTTTAAAGAAAAACAGAAGGTGACCCGGGATGAGTCCCAAGCAATGATCATTGAGTTGCCAGAAACCCTCCAAAAACCGAAAAGAAAAGATTAACCGAAAAATCTATGCCTAAAAGAGAAAAAGTTGAAATGGCAGGGAATTTGGTTTTTTATTTTTAAATATGTGGAGGGGAAAAATATTTTTTTTTTTTACCCTTAACCCCTCCCCCAAAAATATGCTGCGCCCTCCCAAACCAACCTCCCCCTACCCCCCTCCTAAAACACTACCCCTACCAAATTAAAAACCCCTCCCCTCCCCAAACCCTCCCCCTAATTAACTATAACCTCCCCAAACCAAATCCAACCCTAACCAAAACCCCTACCAACCCAAAATCCCCCTAAAAAAACCCCTCCCCAAACCCCAAAACCAGGTGTGCAGCCAGATGAACTGACAAGCAATGATCATTAGCAGTTGCCATGCAACCACTCCAAACAAAACGGGCAAAGAAGACAGACTTAACAAGAAAATTCCAAAGCTTAATAAAGGAGAAGTAAATGGAAGAAAAATTGGTTATTCTGTGTTTAAAGTCTGTGGTTGCTTACTTTTTTTTTAACCCCTAACCCTCCCCCAATCTTAGACCCCTAATAACCCTACCCTAACCTAACCCAACCCTATCCCTACAGTAACACTACCCCTACTCTACCTATAACCCTAACCAAATCCCAACCCTAACTATAACCCTACCCTAAAAAAAAACCTACCCCATTAATAAAAAACCCCTTCCCCCCTAACAACCCTCCCAACCCCCCCAAAATATAACCCTCCCCAAAACCAAAACCCCCAGGGGTGAGCCAGATGAATGAAAAGAATAATCTTTTGCAGTTCCCATGAAAACCACCCCAAAAAAAAACAGCAACAGAAGAAGACTTAAAAGGGAAAATTCTATGCCTTTTAAGGGGGGAGAAGATAAAATTACCCGGGGAAAATTGGTTATTAATGTGTTAAATTATGTCGGGTGAACTTTTACAAATATAATCAACCGTATGTGCCCTTAAAAAGAATCAGTTAAAGTTAAACCCCCAAGTATTTTTAAAAAAGTAGTTTTTGCGGGGGAAATTAGCTTTTTGATTTTGTTAGTTTTTGTTCCTCGTTTGAAAAAACCCAGAGTTTTATGTTTTGAAAATTATGTTTCTGAAATGAGTAGGTTTGTTGTGCTTTTTCGAATAAAAATTTATAATTTTGCTGGTTTAAAAGGGGGCCCTTGATAGCTTTTAATTTTAATTACTTTACTAAAGCCCCCAACCCCGTGCTGACCCCGTCATTTCAGAAGGGGCTTTTGGGGTTCCCATCCCGTATTTTTGTCTTGATAGATGAAGTACTGGGAATGGATAAAAAACACATCAAACAAAACACTATATAAAAGAGTATTGCATACAACATAAAGTTGATTTTTTTCAGGCCTGAGTGTCATGATGCAACAGATCAAGGTGGACTGAAAATATGGGGTACCACCTCCTTAGCCATCCTGCCCCAGCTTGGCCCATGGTTTTTTGGGGGCCAGTAAAAGGGGCCACCCTTGGGGAATGCTTTTCCTGGAGAAAGAGAGGCTGAAAGCACGAGTCATGTGCAGAAGCTGTTGGATGGGCTCCAAGAATCAAGTACACGGGTTTGGGCCCCAAGAAGAAAACTTAAACTGGGGGGGTTAAGAAAAAAATTTCCCAATGGTTGGGCCTCAAAAATCATCTTTACTGGGGGGCCCCCAAAAAAATTTTTCTATGGTGGGCCCCCCAAGAATTTTTCAAAGGGTGGGACCTAAGAATCAACCCCTTTGGTGGCCCCATAAAAAACCCAACCCCCTTGGGGGTTTCCCTAAAATAACCCCACTGGGGGGCCCTTAAGGAAATTAAAACCCCCCTTGTGCCCCCAAAGAATTTAATCCATGGTGGGCTAAAAAAATCAAGTAGAGGGTTTGGGCCCCAAAGGTTTTAAACCCCACTGGGGGGGGCCCCAAAAAATCAACTGGTGGACTCCAAAAATCAATTCGACTGTTGGGCCCCAAGAATTAATTCCACTGTTGGACCCCAAGAATCAATTCTACTTTTGGGCTCCTAAAACCAACTTCAATGGTGTGCCCCAAGAGTTATGTACACTGGTGGGCTCAAAGAGTTAACTCCACTGGTGAGCTTCAAGAACCAACTCCACTGGTGAAGCCCAAGAACAATCTCAATGTTGGGCATCCAAGAACCAACTCCATGGGGGTCCCCCAAAAATAATCCACAGCGTGGATCCAAAAGAATCAACTCCATGGGGGGCTCCAAAAATCGCAACTCCATGGTTGGCCAAGAACCAATCCACTGCGTTGGCCCCAAAGAAATATAATCCACTGGTGGACAAAGATATTTATTATACTGGTGGGACTAAAGAATCAACTCCACTGTTGGACCCCAAGAATCAACTCCGTTGGTGGCCCCAAGAATCAACTCGACTGGTGAGCCTCAAGAATCACCTCCACTGGTGGGCCCCAAAAGTCAACTTCACTGTTGGGCCCCAGGAATCCACTGTTGGGCCCCAAGAACCACCTCCAACAATGGGCCCAAAGAATCAACTCCTTGATGGCCACAGAATTCAACCTTCCACTGGATGGGTCCAACGAACATAAATCACTCTACTGGTAGGGCCCAGCCACCCCAAGTAAGACACTGCACTGCAAAACTTTCTGTGTTTGTAGGTAGGATTTGGGAATTGGACCACAAAGATATGTATCAACGATAGATGATTCAACAAAGGTTAGAGCATGCAAGATTGCTGACAGATGCACGGTTGTGTTTTTGCAACCTCATCTTAAGGGGTCCTGTTACGGCTTTAAAGAAGGCAAAAAACACCACAATGCTTTTATAAACTTTATTATTGATGAGATAACTCAATGGATTACATAAAACTACAAGAAGATAGTGTGATATAGAATATACTTTTGCAACTACATAGATTATAAAGAATCAGGCACGCATATTATTGGTTACAAAGGCAAATGCACGCATAATATGGATTACAATATACTTAACATCACATCGATATATGGGTCAAAAGACTTCATCAGGCATCTTTTAAGAATCTTTATTGCGCTATCATAACTGGTAAATCGGGACCAGCGAACGATCAGAGAGATAATCCTGAGATCAACACCGTTCACTAGGTGCCCCCATATACAGGTCAAGCTCCACCAAGGCATCTTATCAGCTCATCATATCAGTAATTCAGCTGGAGAAAGGGCAGCGAGATAGAAGATCTACTGGGGTATCCACACTGTAGGCATTGAGGCGTCCCCTCTCATAGCCCACAGGTTCCAGGTCCAGTCTACCTTAACTTCGCAGCAAAGTTCCCAGGCTTATATCTACCTTGAAAACAACGAGCCAAGTGTTACGCAAGCTGACAGATCAGTACTTTTCCAGTATAACGGACTCCCTCCTTCGAATGGCCAGTTCTTAAGAGGTTAACATGACACTGGGAAAGAAAAACCCATGGAACTAAAATGCCCAGAGCGACCCTGAACCATGACACATTGGTTCCATGATTTTCCTCCTAAACATCGCTGGGTAGTATTTGTTATACACCAGCACAGCAGCTATGTGGCAACTTGGTACAACACTCCCACAACAACGACGGCCCTGATAACCTACCCCCTCTGTGGTCAATATACTGTTTCTCCACAAAACATTTACCAAGGCTTGGAAAAATTACAACTTAAAAGCCTGGCTATTTATCATCTATAATCTTAAAGTGATATGTCAATCATGGATTCCGGGAGTTGGTCATTAAATCTAATTAGCATACATTCCAACCCTTTGACATCCACATTCCATATTTTTCTATATATAACTGTACGGGTACAGTGGATTCGCTGGACCCCCCCAAGCTGATGTACCTAAGCCACGCCGGGAACGGAATCTAAGTAGCCCCGGTTTTCTACCAGAGCCGACCAGCACAAGCGGGATGGACTTGCTGCGGGCGTGGAGGACTACCAGGTCGTTACCTCCTGACAGTGGACTTGCTTTTGCGGAGGCGGGCGGCGGGGAGGCCGGGGGTTGGGTACTGCTTGGTACAAAATCGTAACTCCAGTGGCGGAAGTCGGGGGCAGGCAGAAGGTCGGGCAGGCAGCAGAGGTTCGTGGTCAGAAGACAAGAGTAGCGAGCGGAAGGTAGGGCAGGCGGCAAGCAGGCCAGGTTTCTGGAAACGTGGGCGGGCGACGGACTGGTACACGGGTAAGCAATACGGACACTAAGGCAAAACAAAACACTCTCTAAGCACACCCAACGTTCTGGCAGGAAGTGCAGCAGGGGCGGCACACGGCTACCCACACGTAACCGCTTAAATAGAACCAGCGACCTGATTAACTTGACCAATTATCGGGGCGCTCGGCCTTTAAAATCTAGAGAAGCCGGCCACGCGCCAGCGACCTAAAGCACAGGGGCAAAGCGCCCCGGCGGTGGGTACAGGCGGGGGGGGGGAAGGGTGGGCGACAGCGTTCACCGCGATGCGGCGGGACGGGTATAAGGGGAAGCGGCGCTGGGGCCGGGGACAGGAGCCGGGGTAGGTCGCGGGAGCTGCAGCCGCCGCACCCGGATAGCCCTGCACGCCAGCGGGGGGCAGAAAGAGACCCGCGACCCTGTGTACAAGATACCCCCCCCCCCCCCTTTAGGTCTCCCCCTCATTTTTTTGAAACCTAGGAGGAAGGTCAGGGGGACAGGTTGGCCTCTGGGGTTCCCAGGATCCGCTCCTCCGGCCGAACCCCTTCCAGTCAATGAGAAAGAACCGGACTTTCCACATCACTGCTTCTGCCGCCAGCACCTCCAGGCATCATCAGATGTTATCAGAGTTGGGACCGGAAGAAGGAGTGGACAGATCTACGGGGAGAAGAAGCGATTCAAGCACCAACAGGATTGAGGGCAGAGAAATGGAAGGCGTTTCGGGTACACGCTGAGTGGGAGGCAAGCGGAGGCTTGTAGGATACGGGTTCGTTTGTTTAGCTGCGGAAGAAAAAGCTGTACTACAAACGGGACACAGAAACTTTAGGCCCCAACTTGCTAGATGGGCACTTTGAAAGCCGGTATTTATTTTGCCGATAGCCAAAACCCTATCACAGGACTTATTAAAATACCGGGCCAGAGGACGGTCTCTCCGGTGATAGGTTGGCCTCATCGGACTGTAGTTAAGTGCGGAGAGGGTGGAGGCCCGTTTAAAAGGGCCTGTCGAGTAACTTGCCAGAGTGTCTTGATGTCCACGTAACTTGGCATTCCACAGCAGGGATGTCACCGAGGAGGGCCAGAGGGAAGGAGAGGTGGGCGGGGGGATGCAGATCCCAACACAATAAAAAAAAGCGGGAAGGCTCAGCTGGATTCAGAATCTAAGGCAGATTATAGGAAAATTCGCTGCGGGAGGAAGGTCAGAACAAAAATTCCAGTATATCATGGCAGGCGTGACAATAAATTGTCGCGATAAGTACTACAATTTGGTTTGACCCTCTCACCTGCCCGTTGGTTTGGGGATGTGATATGGGAGGTGCAAGTCCAACTGAATTGCAATTGAGCAAAGGGCCCGCCAGAATTTTGATAACAAACTGGACCCCCTCCTATCAGAGAACGATAAGCCATACGGGAGCCCATGTAGATCGAAAGATGTGGTGGGAAAAGAAGTGCTGGGCTAGCTGGGGAAGCGAGAGGGCAACCC
Organism: Phyllomedusa bahiana; assembly: GCA_025379985.1. NCBI lineage: Eukaryota > Metazoa > Chordata > Amphibia > Anura > Hylidae > Phyllomedusa > Phyllomedusa bahiana. Next base: position 19,926 of record JAODAL010027923.1, on the reverse strand, counting down.
TGGGCAGAAGGAACAAAGTTGGGTCACATTTTCGAAAATCTGTCGACTACTACCCAGAATGACCGTCGTTAACAGAGGAGGCTGGGAGTGGTCAGAGTAACAAAATCCATCGCAAATATGCGACCAAGGTCTTTCTGGCACCGGACGAGAGCAGAGGAGCGACCCGGGGTCTGAGCCGGAGGGAAAATGTTACGGGCACAGAGTCACAGGCCTGACAAAAGTCTCTACGTCCGAGCACAGAGAGTGGGCCCACCAATAGTACCGGAGTTAGTTGCTGAGACTTATGGACTCCGGGTGCCCAGCGGTTCGCGAGGCATTGTCCCCACTTCAGGGCATACGAGGCCGCATAGCAGGGCGTACATAGGACAAACTTCCAGCCGGGGAGGCAAGGTGTCGAAGGTTCCACCGGATAGCCACGTGAGGAGACGCCTCGGGAGGAATGGAATTATATGCTGCAGAGGCGGCTTCCAGCCCCACAGTTGTCTGTGGAATCTAGAGAGGGCGTATGCTCATATGTTCTTGCCAGCGGTCAAAATGAAGAAGAAAAATCAAAATCTGGCGAGAAAAAAGAGTGAACCACCTTGCTTGCCGAGGATTTCAGACGTTGGGACAGGACTGTAGGTAGAGATAGAATTCTTCGTGATCTCCGGTATAAAATTAGATTCGGTGGCGGAGACAGGCTCCCTCCCAGCAGGTTGCCGCCATTATTTCAAGCGGGCCAATTTAATTGCAGCAATTCCGATCTCGATGTATAGTTTTTTTCGTGGCGAGAAGGTTCTGGATAGATAGAATGCCGCAAGTACGTGGTTTTCGGATGGGGGACTTATGATAGGTGAACCGCTCCTTGCCCCCTTACCGAGGAGGGCGTTACCTCGAGGATAAAGGGGCGTTGTGGGTGGGGCGAGAAGGACAGCACTGAGTGCAGGAAATGCGTATGCTTGATTTGAGGCGAAACTTTTTCAATAGCTTTTTCTTGAGCCCTCCAGGTGGCCATGTTTTGGGGGTTGGCATTTTTCTTTGGAGGGCCAACAGCGGGGCCACGAGCGTGCCGAGAGGAGAAATGAGGCAATGAATGTCTGTTAAAGTTATGCGGTAAAACCCAAAAAATCGTATGTTGGATGGAGGGAGGTGGAGGGGTAGGACCCACGGTCCCGAGGCATATTGTTGGTACCGCAAGATAATTTGAAGGGGGTCCATTTGGAGACCTTTGATCCGAAATATGTAACCCAAGGAAGGCAACGAGGTGCGTTCGGAGAGGAATTTATCTAGTTTAGCGGTATAGCCGGTGGTCACGGAGACGTGCTGAGTACCATGGCGGACGTGGAGGCGGTGATGTTGAGTCTCCAGGTCAGGGCGAGAAGATTAATGATATCGTCAAGATAGACCAATCACGAAGGACGTAAAAGGAGGGTCTCGGAGGATTTCATTAACAAAATTCTGGACCACGCATGGAAGCGTTGCAGTGGGCCAAATGGATGAACGAGGTATTCAAAATGGCCATCTCTTAGGTATTAAAGGCTTTGTTTTTTCACTCGTCGCCTTCCGAATACGAATAGGTTATATGCCCCTCGTAGGTCCAACTTGGAAAAAGCTATCGCAAGCGCAAGCGATCGAACGTTCGAGGTCTGCAAAAGGCTGGGGGTGGTATCGATTCTTGATAGAAATTTTATTAAGTCCCCGTGTAATTCGATACATGGTCGGAAGAGAACAATCTTACTATGTCTACACAAGAAGAATACCAAGCCCACCGCGGGCTCAAAGGAGGAGGACTATACGAAAATGATGAATCCTTCGGAGGTTCTCTTGGTTTGTATTCGGACATAGCCTTAGTTTCCGGAACAGGAAAAGAGGGGTAGACTCTTCTCGGGGAAGGGTATGTCCCAGGAAGCGGTCTAATGGGGGCAACGAAGAGGCCTGGTGCGGGGAAGTTTAGAGTTTCGGCCTGCTTTTTCAGAAAAAAAAACATGGCCAAGTCCCTGAATACGGGGCGGGAAGACCTGACAGAGGTTTTGAAGAGTTTACAGAGAGCGGACCGAAGCAGGCAGGAATGGAGAACCGGGACGAAGGCCAGCACGAGTGGCACGCAAAGGCCCCACCCATCGGATAATTTCGCCCGTGGTTCCAGTCCAAAGGTGGAGCATGCTGTTTCAACCATGGATAAGGACAGGAGATTCAGAGGCAGGCCTCACCAGAGCGAGGCAGGACCAGCAGTTCAGAGATTCCTTGTGCTTTAGGCGCAATCTGTAGACGACGAGAGGGAGCGGTGCAGAAACCGACATCACATCCTTTAGGCATTTTCCACTAACAGAGGAGACGTACATGGGTTTTTATGCAAAGGGGTCACGGGGGACGGGAGGGGACGATACTTGGGAGTCCAGAAGCCTGGCTGATAAATTTCCCTGCGACCCGACACAGGGGAACGGCTGTGGTGGCCTGGGAAGGTGCTGCTGTCGGTGAAATTCACAGGACTCAACGGGGACCGATGGTCAAGACGGAGAAGAGAGATTGCTGCACCAGGCACCTAGGGACGCCACTTCTGCGATCCCTTACTGTGCGCAAGTTCCCCGGACGCACCGGACAGTCCCCCAATTTTTAAAGTCGGCCAGTACCCGGCACAGTAGAAGCATAACTGCTCTCAGGGGAGCGACGCCTGGCGGAGTATTCTTCCTAGGGAGAGACAGGTGTGGCTCTCTCGATTAGTATACGGATACATCCTACCGGAACCCTTTGGCAGAGGTAGTGGAGCAAATTGGTAGAGGGAGCAAAGGTGGTAGCCGCGGCACTAGTGTAGAGCGGGCGACCCTGTATGAAGACGGAGAAGCTTCATGTTGTCCCTTTCCGCCAATATCCGAATGTAACTATTCGACCACAACCTAAGAGGGAGCCAACTGAATCCCAGTTCATCCAGATGTAAGACGGAAAGATCCCGACCAGCGAGCACATCCCTTATATGGGGGCCCGAAGGTTGTCCAGGGAAGGTTTGCCACCAGGGCCTCTTTTATTCCACTTCAGTTCAGGGCAAGGCCAGGTGCGCGAAATCATGCACCGGACAGTAGTGGAACCACAGTGGAGTCTGCCTGACGGAGTCGGAGCAAAAAGCCGCCGTCCCGCGGTGGAGGCACGGCCAGGTTCATCAACAGACGGTGCAGGAACCACTGGAGGAAGGGTTTGTAGTTCGACGTCTGTGGATCACCTCGGTCCTTAACGGAGTGGCCCAGGCCAAAGGCTTCCCCCGGACAACAAGAGGCTTAATAACAAAGGCCACCTTTAGCCCGCTTCATAAGGAGTGGGGAAGTGCGTGCCCCCAATAATTTCCCGGGTGGATGAGCACTGACAGATGAAGCCACGCGCATTTTCCTCGGGATCTCATCAAAGAGTGACGGAATGCGGCCAGCTGCAGAGAAGGTCCCAGGGACGGGCAGCAACTCGGTGCCGGCGGGAGGCCCGGCCCCAGGCAGCGCACCGTCGCAGGCGAGGTGGGTAGGCGAGGCTGCTAGGTTCTGCATCATGGCGGGCTGGAATTGGTCAATACGTTAGGCACTGCTGGAAGACAGCCCGATTGAGACCTTTCACGACAGTACAGGGTCAAGGGTACACCTGGCGGAATCATTGGCCAGACCGTATGTAAACGGGTACGGTGGATGCCCTGGACCCCACGCATGCCGATGATATCCATAGGCCCACGCAGGGAACTGAATTCTAAGTTGCCCCCCGGTTTTCACCAGAGTCCGCCGCAAAAGCGGGATAGGACTTGCTGCGGCTACAAGCCCGTGAGACTTCCAGGTCGATTACCATGACCCGTGACTTGCGTGCGGAGGCGGAGGATTGGCGTAGGTAATGCGTGGTACAAAATCGGTTAATCCAGAGGCGAAAGTCCAAGGGGACAGGCCAGAAGGTCAGGGGGCAGCAGCAGTGGTTCGTGGTCAGAGGTAGGGGGAAGGTTTTCAGGGAGTCGGGGGGCAGCAGGGCAAGGTCTGGAAGGAAGGAAACCGTGGGAGAGAAACGGAAATGGTTAACACCGGGTAATACGAGACATAAGGCACACCAAAACTTTTAAGACACCAACAACCAACGGTTTTGGCCAGGATGTGAGGGGCGCCGTACCGCATCTACTTCTTACCTAAAATCTAAGAACCAGCACCTGGATAATGGACAATTATCGGGGCGCGGCCCTTCTTTAAATTCTAGAGAAGCCTGGCAGCGAACTAGCACCAGCGCGAGATATAAAGCAACAGGGCACATTCGCCGGCAGGCTAGGGACAGGGGCACGGGGGGGACAGGTTCACCTAGCAGCGAGGGGACGGGTGTAAAAATAGGATGAAGCGGCGCTGGGGGGGACGGAACAGGGAGCGGGGTGGTCGCGGGCAGCTGCAAGCCGCCGCACCGAGCCCCTTGCGGCCGCGGGGGGCAGCACGAAATGACCCCGCGTACTACGTGACCACAATAACAATAGTAACACAAGGGAAAATGGGCCTTCTGCAGATGAACAAACATATTGCTTTAAGAGAAGGAATGCACTGTATACCGCAGCATAATGCAATAAAAAGCAAAACTATAGCGAGGAAGTACTCCTACAAATATAAGTGTAAGTAAACAGAGATCAGGAGAACCAGGGGAAAATAATTCAATCCCACCATTTGCAATTAATCTGTGTGATGTTGAATGATCCCATCTGGGACTGCAAATCTGCCTATGATCTGACCAAAGTTAAAAGGTAACAACTATTCTGAAACTTCCTTGGTATCCTTGGGTGGTGAATTAATTAACAAATACTCTTTTAGCCGCTCCTATCTTGTAAAATAGCTTTTTTTTTTGATAAGCTTGGAGTATCTAAATATTATATCTTCTTAGGCGTACTGGTAGTACTTATTGATATAGCTACCAGAGCAAGTTAATCTCCACACTTATGGCCTTAGAGCCATATGCAAAGCTACCGGCAGGGGATCCTAAAAGCTTAAGGGTGTAACCCTAGAATTTCTCACTTTCAATATGGATCTGAGATGGTCAATTAATATCTCCTTGGCACCACAATCCTCCCTTGGACCATTCAGAATCCACTGTATCAATCCCTTTTTTTTTCACTCCTTTTTATTTTTTGACATTTCCCTATATTATTTGGTTTAACTAATTCATTTTGATAGCATAATTCAGCGGATGCATATTTTGTGAGTCCATATATCATATTTCAGCAAGGAAATCCCCTCCCAGCACAGTTTATACAAGAATAATATGTATATATTCTGGATCACATTCTCTGTCTTTGATCTCCTATTTCTTGGATACAGACTCCCCTCCCCCCTCACCCCCTATCAATTTGTCCATTGTTGCAAGGGGAGTTGCGTACAGCTACCTTGCAAATAGTTTCTAGGATGGTAGCAGTTGCAATCTTGTCTACATTAAATGTTCATCAATTGTGCCAAATAAAATGATTCTAGTTAATTATCTACCATTATGACAATTTTCTCTTGACTGGACTTTCTCTCTTTGTTTGATGGCAACGATTGGGCAATAAAATGGACCATAAGGACCATGATGAGTTACCGATCAACCACCATCTCCAAGTTATGGATTGGATAATGCAAAAGAGAAGAAAGAGATGTTACTCTATGATGATAACATCTGTTTCCCATTTTTTCTTCATCTAGGTTTCCTTCGCTGCCAATTATGTCTCTCTAGCAATAAACTTTTAAAGGCTCTAAAGGGCCTTTATCACTCAGTTGCTTTTACCGAATTCTTGCACCATTGTATTGAAGAAGTGAGTGGAACCAAAAATATTTTCCCACTCATATTGGAGTGCACATTATATCAACAGCTGTTATAAACTATTTTCCTCGATGCCTTCTTTTTTTTTTTATTCTCCAGCATTTATCTTTCAGATAAACAGATAGTGTAAATGTCGCCCCACCCATATGTATGGGCTAGTACAGAACACAGTCAACCATTTTACTGCCTTCTAACCATAAGATATGAGAAACTGTTCATGTCCTATCAAAATTTTCTTTACCCACTGGATACAAGCATAAAACCTACCATCACCTTTCTACTATGTCAATAAATTCCCACATACATGATAGCATATAGCAGTATTCTTTGTTTTTACCTAAGGCCTTACTCTCTAGGGACCAGTTAAACAATGCAACAAAAGAAAAGGACCACAGTTATCATGCCAATATGACATTGAACATTTAGTATTCAATTAACAACTCAGGTTTGTCGCACAATGCGCAAAATGACATCACAACAAGAAAACATGAAACAAACAAACATCACAAGGCCCATAACATCACACTCATGGGGTAACATACACTGACTGGGAAACGCCACTGGTGGCTCCCCTTTAACACAATGGAATTCTTTGTTTTAACTTTTTATAAATTGGAGCTCCAAACAAAAAAATTATCCAATAAGAATGCAAAGTTGTGTTAATTTGGGAACATGTTGAGCATAAAATTCCAATTTTTTACCAAAATAACTAGTAATACTACTGATACACTCAGGGTTAACTTTTCCTGTGCCCCGGGGCTTGATTTCAACAAGTGATTGCGATGATGACTTTATTGGAATTTTCATTGGAATCACTATGGAAACTCTTTTTTTTTTCTCCACTCCTGCAAATAAACAGGAAAGTTAATCACACCCCCCCTCCCCCATCCCTCCAGGGACAATTCATCGTTCCGGGGTGGGGAAAGAAACATTAGCAAAAGGCCCGTTCTTTAAAAACACACATGGACAACAAAAACGTTTATCAAAACTAAAATGTGTGCACAATGCAAAGGGTATCAAAAATGGAGCTCGTAAATTAACACGTGGTTATTATCTCTTAACAAAAAGCCAATTTAAAAGCATATCCTTTATATCACACCTATAGGTCACTTTTAAACCAGACATGACATACTTTATATATGGTTACAATATATGCTTACCACAAGTATATTCTATATGTTTCCATACATCGTCTTAAGACCCTGTTACCTAATTCACCTGAAAAAACAAAAAAACACGTCAATTACACAAAAACAACTTTTCCTTCAATAAAGAACAAATTAACGCCAATATATCAGGAAGTTTTGCCTGGAAGGAGATCACACATAAATGTCCAATCAATAAGTATATCTCCTTAATAATAAATAGTAAACTTTCAGTCCATTCAAATATGGCGGGCCGTTTTCTAAACTTTCCAGATGAAATAATTAAATATATTGTCTACAAGCTACTATCCTTGCAGTGTAATGAGCTGCAAACTGTTCTTATCTAACTGAAAAGACAAGATTTTATACTACACAATCCATGGCTATACACTCCCGGGAATATTAGTAGGCTGTACATTACAAGTTTTGTTATACCTATTACTTAACTATTCCATTAGCCAAGTCTCTATGTTAACAGAGACTTTCACGAACCATAATACAAAATGACGCACAATTAAAAATACACATTCTCCGGTGGTCAAGGGGGGGACTCAAACATTCATTGCATCACAGAAACAATTCACAGTACAAATTTACAAACAAAGAATCCAAACATATGACAACATTTGACTCTTGAACAAAGAACTTGCAACCCGACTAAAAAAATAGTAAACGGGGACATCAAACATACTAACCACCGATTTTATTTAGGAGAGGACAATAAAAGCTTTTCACACTGCTACTGTACACATATAAACACTTCTAATTTATGTAACGCTGCATGTGATTTCTCTAGAGATTACATGCCAGATGAAGAGGGACATAAGTCTTAGCTATTATAAGAGGTTTTTATATGCGGATTGCTATTTTCATAATATGTGTATTTAAAACATCTATAAATTCTATCTCACCTGCTTTCCAACTACTTTATTACTACCTACTTTTTTTTCCCCTCTCTCTTGTTTTTTTTTTTTCAAGAAATAAAATACATTCTTCATGCTGGTATCCTATAAGCCCGTAACAAAATCCAACACCTAAGGTATTGAATGTAGTAGCCATGCAATTCTGTTTCCTTTCAATGTTCACCCTTTGCACATGTGTAACCCCATCAGTTGGTTCCAACATCTTTTATTACAATTTATCCATGCATTCCACTCAATGCCAATAAATTGTGAACCAACTTTATTGGCCCAAAACACAAATTAGGGCAGACCTGCTCCAAAAAATGGGGGGGTGGGCCGAAATATCAACAGATATATTTCAAACCTCTTTCTTCTTAAAGAAAAGACATGTTTTACACATTTTAACACTTTATTACGGTTATTGGATGGAGTTCAAAAATTCAAGCTGACTATTTGGAATTTTGCTAACAAAATCTGAATTTTTAAAGGTAGGAGGTCTCTAAACAACACTACATTAATCAAGAAAATCTTTTTCCATGTGTTTAACCATATTCCGGATTATTGGATTTTTGCTATAAAAATCTGCTTATTTAAGGTCAGTGAGGTCGCTATCAACATCTTCCCTTATAATCAGAAAAAAACACTTTTTCAATGTGTTTTACACATATTTGGATTATTGGAATTTTGCTAAAATTATGCTTGTTTTTAAGGTTCAGGAGGTCGCTTTCAAACACTCCCTTAATCAAACACAAACCTTCTGCCGTATGTCTTAAACACTTCTGGTACCAAATGTTTTGCCAACTATTTAGGCGGTCCTGTACGGGCTTTAAAGAAGGCATACACCAAGGCTTTATAAACTTTATTATATGAGTAAAATCAAATGATTACATAAAAACTACAAGAAGACTAAGAAGTTAGTGTGATATTGTAATTTACTTTTGCAACTACATATATTATAAAGACAAGGCACGCATAATATTGGTTTCAGAGGCAATAGCACGCATAAATACATGGGATTACAAATACTTACATCACATCTATATTTGGGTCAAAGTTCATCAGGATCTTATAAGAATCATCTATTGGAATCAACTGGTAACACGGACCAGCGAAGTTTAGAGAGATAATCTGTTGATCGGAACACTGTGCTACGGGTGCCCCATATACAGGTCCAAGCTCCTCCACGGGCATTCTTACAGCTTCATCTATCACAGTTTCATAACTGGGAGAGAGAAGGGGCCAGCGAGATAGAGAGATTACCAGGGGTATCCACACTGTGGAGTCTGGTGGCGATCCCTCTATAGCCCAAAGGTCCCAGCTACTTCTAACTTTCGCAGCAAACTTACACATGCTTATTATCTTAGTTGAAACAAATGCCTGCGTAAACAAGGTGTTAGCAAGCTGACAGATCAGTTACTTTTCCAGTATAAGGCTACCTCCCTCGATTGGCCAGTTTTTAAGAGGTTTAACCTGGCCACTGGAAAAAACCCAAATGACTAGATGTCCGTCGCGAACTCTGACCGATGAACCAATTGGTTCCCATGATTTCTCTCTTATACATCGTCTGGGCTAGTAATTTTTTTACACCAGCACAAGAGCTATGTGGCAACTTTGGTACAACACTCCCAAAACAAACAACGAGGCCTGATAACAACCCTCTGTGTCAAATCATACTGTTTCTCACAAACAATTTACCAAGCGCGGAAAATTAAGCTTAAAGCCGGGCTATTATCATCTATAATTTTAAAGTGATATGTAAATATGGATTCCGGATGGTCAATAAATCTATTAGCACTACAGGTTGGTAGAGAGTTCACATGCTGGAATATCCAAAAACAAGAGACTGATAGTGATAGCTGACACTAATAAACTATCCCGATATTTCCCTTTAAACCTCACTTATTGGCTGTCATTAACACTAGAACTTTTATCCCTAAAAAAATGACCCTAAAATTTTCCTCAAAAAGCCCCTTAGCACAACTGCCCCAAAAAAAAAGGCTCAAAACCGTGACTTCCCGGGGATAACCCTGCAAAAACTACAAAAACACCAAACTAATATTCTCAAGGATTACAAACTAGTGATTTAGCAAAAGGGAGGGAAGCGTTTTCGACGAGGCAAGTTGGGGGAAATTCCCCAAAGGGTTTATCCAGAACGAGAGACTGATAGCGATAACTGACTCTAACAAACTGTCCCTAAATCTTCTCCTAAACCTCACTCTATGGCTGCCATTAACACTGGAACCTCTTTTCTTAAATCTTCCGCTAAACCTCACCCTATGACTGCAATTAACACTGGAAACTCTTTCCCTAATTCTCCCCCTAAACCTCACCCTATGGCTGCCATTAACACTGGAAACACTTTCCTTAAATCTTCCCCTAAACCTCTTCTTATTGGCTGCCATTAATACCAGAACCTCTATCCCTAAAACTGACCCTAAAACTTTTCCTCAAAAATGCCATTAAGCAACAACTGACCCAAAAACAAAAAGTTGCTCAAGAACCCAGTGACTCCCTGGGCATTGCCCAGCAAAAAATACACAAACACCAAACTATTATTCTCAAAGTCTACAAACTAGATGATTCAGCAAAGGTAGAGAAAGGAGATTGAAACAGAGGCACAGTTGGTAGAGATTTCACGTGCTGGTAAATCCAGAAATGAAATATTGACAACGAAAACTGACTTTAACAAACTGTCCCACAAATCTTCCCCTAAACCACGCCATATGGTTGCAATTAATACCGGAATCTCTTTCCCTAAATCTTGCCCATAAACCTTTCCCTATGGCTGCCATTAACACTAGAACCTCTATTACAAAAACTAACCCTAAAACTTTTCTTCAAAAATGCCCTTAAGCAACAACTGACCCTAAAACAAAAAGTGGCTCAAGAACCCAGTGACTCCCTGGGCAGTGGCCAGCAAAAACTACACAAACACCAAACTATTATTCACAAAGTCTACCTTCAGCAAAGGTAGTGAAAGGAGATTGAAACAGAGGCACAGTTGGTAGAGATTTCACATGCTGGTACATCCAGAAATAAAAGATTGACAACGAAAACTGACTTTAACAAACTGTCCCACAAATCTTCCCCTAAACCTCGCCCATTAATACCGGAATCTCTTTCCCTAAATCTTGCCCATAAACCTTTCCCTATGGCTGCCATTAACACTCTAACACTTAACACCTCTATTACTAAAACTAACCCTAAAGCTTTTCTTCAAAAATGCCCTTAAGCAACAACTGACCCTAACACAAAAAGTGGCTCAAGAACCCAGTGACTCCCTGGGCAGGACCCAGCAAAAACTAGATAAACACCAAACTATTATTTTCAAGGACTATAAGTTAGATGATGCAGCAAAAGTAGAGCAAGCAGATTTGAATAGATGCACAACTGGTGGAGATTCCACATGGTAGTATATCCAGAAATGAGAGACCAATAGCAATAACTGACTCTGGGCAGTTCTGCAGCTGTAGGCTCCCACTTCTTGTTCTGGCACTTGGTAGTTCTACAGCTTCAGGATCCCAATTTCTGTTCAGGCTCTGTACAGTTCTACAGCTTCAGGCTCCCACTTCCTGTTCAGGCTCTGTGCAGTTCTACAGATTCAGGTTCCCACTTCCTGTTCAGGCTGTGGGGAGTTATATAGCTTCAGGCTCCCACTTCGTGTTCAGACTGTGGGCCGTTCTATAGCTTCAGGCTCCCACTTCCTGTTCAGGCTGTGGGAAGTTCTAAAGCTTCAGGCTTCTGTCTCCTGTTAAGGCTGTGGGTAACTTTACTGCAGTTACTGACATTTCAGCTCTGCCATTCCTAGCTCAGCCTGTAAGAGGTGCATTGGTGATGGAGGGATTGTAACAGCAGGACACAAGGCTACAGAAGTCTAAAGTATTTTAAGTAAGAAAGATAAACAACTGCCTGTCCTGCTGATAAGACACATCAGGGAGTGATATCACCATCCCGGCCACTGCTAGAGTAAAGAGAGGTAGCCAGTAACCTAGGGAAACTTTTGTACAAAAAGCGGAGGGAGAGCTGCTTAACTCTGAAAGGAACAAAATAAAACAGCAAAAGTATTTGGTATTACTTTATTTTCCTGACAGAAACGGTTTAAAACAATGAATGTGGTGAGAGTGCCCCTTTAAGCAAAACCCTCGAAACTTAACTTATTCTTTTAGGGTGAAAAGTTTTAGTCCTACGAGAAGTATTTAGCAACTCTGCTCTTTGGTTTTGACCTGTCAAGTCTCACGTTTAATGATTCAGAAAAAGTAAGCAATCAATTGCAAAATCCCGGGTTGTAGGAGTTACATGCGGGTATATCCAGAAAAGAGCGATGATAGCATAGCACCTAAAAAACTCTCCCTTTATTCCCCTAACTCCCCTATGGCTGTCTTAAACACCAGAACTTTACCCTAAAACTGATCCAAAATTTTTTCCTCAAAAATCCCCCTTTAAGAACAACGACCCAAAAACAAAAAGGCTCAAAAAAGTAGTGACTTCCGGGCGGGAACCCAGCAAAAACTACAAAACCCCAAAAAAATATTCTAAAGGACTCCCAATTAGGATTCAGCAAAAGTAGAGAAACGATTGCGACGATGCACGTTTGTGAAGAGTTTACAGGGTATATCCAAAAACGAGAACGTACAAAATTCTGACTCTAAAAACTACCCTTTACTCCCCAAAAACCCTCACCTTATTGGCTGTCTTTAAAACCCAAACAAACTTCTATCCAAAAACGCCCCTAAAACTTTTCAAAAAGAAATAAAAAAGATAAACTTTTCAGGAAGAAAGAAAAAAAGTTTTCACATGCTAGTTAATCCAGAAATGAGAGACTGATAGCGATATCTGACTCAAATAAATTCCCCCTAATTTCCCCAAAACCCTCACCGTATTGGCTTCATTAACACCAAACTTTTTTCCCAAAAAATGACCCAAAAATTTTTTCATGAAAAAATATAAAAGATTCACTGCTAAAATACCAAAAACAAAGGGACTGAAAAGCAAATATCGACTTAAAAACTACCCCATATTTTCCCCCCAAACCTCCCCCTTTTTGGGCTGTCTTTAACACTAAACTTCTATCCCTAAAACTGACCAAAAAACTTTTTTAAAAAATCCCTTAACAACAACTCCCCTAAAAAAAAAATGGTCAAGAACCCAGTGACCCCCGGGGCAGGGGCCAGCAAAAACTACCAAACACCAAACTTTTTTTCACAAAGTCTACCTTCAGAAAAGGTATAAAAGGGAGATTGAAAAAAAGGGCACGTTGGTAAGTTTTTCACATCTGGTAAAACCAGAAAGAAAGTTGACACGAAAACGACTTTAACAAACGTCCCACAAATCTTCCCCCTAAACCTCGCCCATTAATACCGGAATCTCTTTCCCTAAATCTTGCCCATAAACCTTTCCCTTGGCTGCCATTAACATCTAACACTTAACACCTCTATTACTAAAACTAACCCTAAAGCTTTTCTTCAAAAATGCCCTTATGCAACAACTGACCCTAAAACAAAAAGTGGCTCAAGAACCCACTGACTCCCTGGGCAGGACCCAGCAAAAACTAGATAAACACCAAACTATTATTTTCAAGGACTATAAGCTAGATGATGCAGCAAAAGTAGAGCAAGCAGATTTGAATAGATGCACAACTGGTGGGGGATTCCACAGGGTTTAGTATATCCAGACATGAGAGACCAATAGCAATAACTGACTCTGGGCAGTTCTGCAGCTGTAGGCTCCCACTTCTTGTTGTGGCATTTGGTAGTTCTGCAGCTTCAGGCTCCCACTTCTTGTTCAGGCACTTGGTAGTTCTACAGCTTCAGGATCCCAATTCCTGTTCAGGCTCTGTGCAGTTCTACAGCTTCAGGCTCCCACTTCCTGTTCAGGCTCTGTGAAGTTCTACAGATTCAGGTTTCCACTTCCTGTTCAGGCTGTGGGGAGTTATATAGCTTCAGGCTCCCACTTCGTGTTCAGACTGTGGGCCGTTCTATAGCTTCAGGCTCCCACTTCCTGTTCAGGCTGTGGGAAGTTCTAAAGCTTCAGGCTTCTGTCTCCTGTTAAGGCTGTGGGTAACTTTACTGCAGTTACTGACATTTCAGCTCTGCCATTCCTAGCTCAGCCTGTAAGAGGTGCATTGGTGATGGAGGGATTGTAACAGCAGGACACAAGGCTACCGAAGTCTAACGTATTTTAAGTAAGAAAGATAAACAACTGCCTGTCCTGCTGATAAGACACATCAGGGAGTGATATCACCATCCCGGCCACTGCTAGAGTAAAGAGCGGTGGCCAGTAACCTAGGGAAGCTTTTGTACAAAAGCAGGAGGTAAGAGCTGCTCTAACTCTGAAAGGAAGCAAAATAAGAACAGCAATGTATTTGGTATTAGTCTTTATTTACCTTGACAGACACGTTTAAAGCCAATGAATGTGGTGAGAGTGCCCCTTTAAGCAACCGTCGAAACTTAACTTCATATTCTTTGAGGCTGCAAAGATTTTAGTCCTACAGAGAAGTATTTAGCAACTCTGCTCTTTGGATTTGACCTGTCACGAGTCTCACTGCTAGATGATTCAGCAAAAGTAGAGCAATCAGATTGCGACAGATGCACGGTTGTGAGGAGTTCACATGCTGGTATATCCAGAAACGAGCGACTGATAGTGATAGCTGACACTAATAAACTATCCCGATATCTTCCCCTAAACCTCACCTTATTGGCTGTCATTAACACTAGAACTTCAATCCCTAAAACTGACCATAAAACTTTTCCTCAACAATGCCCTTAAGCAACAACTGACCCTAAAACAAAAAGTGGCTCTAAAACGTAGTGACTTCCTGGGCGGGACCCAGCAAAAACTACAAAAACACCAAACTAATATTCTCAAGGACTACCAATTAGATGATTCAGCAAAAGTAGAGCAAACAGATTGCGACAGATGCACGGTTTGTGAAGAGTTTACATGCTGGTATATCCAAAAACGAGAGTCTGATAGCTATATCTGACTCTAATAAAATATCCCTTTATCTTCCACTAAACCTCACCTTATTGGCTGTCATTAACACCAGAACTTCTATCCCTAAAACTGACCCTAAAACTTTTCAGAAAGAAATATAAAAGATAAACTTTTCAGGAAGAAAGATAAAAGAGTTCACATGCTAGTATATCCAGAAATGAGAGACTGATAGCGATATCTGACTCTAATAAACTATCCCTATATCTTCCCCTAAACCTCACCGTATTGGCTGTCATTAACACCAGAACTTCTATCCCTAAAACTGACCCTAAAACTTTTCAGGAAGAAAGATAAAAGAGTTCACATGCTAGAATATCCAGAAACGAGAGACTGATAGCAATATCTGACTCTAATAAACTATCCCTATATATTCCCCTAAACCTCACCTTATTGGCTGTCATTAACACTAGAACTTCTATCCCTAAAACTGACCATAAAACTTTTCAGGAAGAAAGATAAAAGAGTTCATATGCTAGAATATCCAGAAACGAGAGACTGATTGCGATAATCTTGACACTATTAAACTATCCCTATATATTCTCCTAAACCTCACCTTATTGGCTTTCATTAACACCAGAGCTTCTATCCCTAAAACTGACCCTAAAACTTTTCAGGAAGAAAGATAAAAGAGTTCACATGCTGGTAGATCCAGAAACGAAAGACTGATAGCGATATCCGACTCTAATAAACTATCCCAAAATTTCCCTCAACCTCACCTTGTTGGCTGCCATTAACACCAGAACTTCTATCCCTAAAACTGACCCTAAAACTTTTCAGGAAGAAAGATTAAAGATAAACTTTTCAGGAGGAAAGATAAACAAATACCTGTTCTGCTGATAAGACACATCAGGGAGTGACATCACCATTCCGGTCACTGCTAGAGCAAAGAGAGGTGGCCAGTAACCTAGGGAAGCGGAAGCGGGAGATAAGAACTGTCGACTCTAAAATTTAAAACAAAATCAAAACCCGCAATGTATTTGTATTATCTTTTTTTTGCTTGGCTACACATTTAAAGCCAATCAATGGGGGTAGAGTCCCCTTTAAGCAACCACAAAACTTAAAGGGTTTTTGCCACATCAAATTTACGTGGGTTTTTTAAAACACTTTCAAAATTAATGTATTAAAAAAATAAAAGCCTGTGAGACACAGCCTTGCTTATGTCCCTTATTTTCCTGACTGTTTCCAGACCAGAGCTAAATCTGGCCATATTGCATTTTTGCACTGCTTATCTGATGGCGGACACGAAGGAGTTTTAAGGGAGGGGGGAGAAAAAAGCCTGTGCTGCTGATAGAATCCCCCTTTTGAAATTTAAATTTATCTGATAAACATCAGCCTCCCTCCAAAACCCTCCCCCTCTCCCTCTGCAGCATTTTCGAAACTGCCTCTTGGACTAATCTTACGGCAGATAAGAGGGAAAAACAAAACCTGTAAGCTTTGCACAATCATTATCCTCTGGGGTTTAGCCAAACAAAGTTTGCTCAACTATAGAGACTGAATATCAGCCTCGGGAGCGTGCATGGGAGTTGGAGCAATGACATCACGGAGGAGCTACAAAGAAACACAACGCCCCTTTTTTTCTAGGCTCAAGAGGACAGTTCAGCCTGTTAGGTGAGGAAATCACTTCTTGGCAAAACCCCTTTAACTTCATATTCTTTGAGGCTGCAGAGATTTTATCCTAAAAGGAAGTATTTAGCAACCCTCCTTTGGTTTGCCTGCCCGGCCGAGATCAAAGCCTTATTGAAAAATACGGAATCATTAACCCGCGACTTTTTTTTTTTTTTCGGGGGCCCAAATTTTCATGTTTAAATCCAAAAACACTAGTTAAAAAAAAATTAAAAAGCAAATGAAAAGGCAAAGGTTAAGCAATTTTTTTGGCACATTTTACTCCAGATTTGACTAGAAACTGCTCAGGGGTTTGGGGGGGTTTTTTCATTCGCTCGCACATGGTAGAAAACAGGATCACCCTTTAAACTATGGTTTCTTTTCAGCTAATTATCCTACTTTACAGCAATAATATTATATTTTTTAATCAATTGTGGGGGAAAATTTACAACCGAAAAACACTGCCAAAAACGTTTCCCATAAATGTGCCGGGGAACACGGAAAAAGAAACGACAGAAATTTTTTAATTCCCCATTATAATTAACCCCGAAAAAACACTGCACATATGAGAAAGTGGCCACCGAGAGGATCCCGGGCACAGACCCTTTAAATAAATTGCAAATATTGAAAACATGTTGCTTTGTTTTCACATTTTAAGTATT
Source organism: Phyllomedusa bahiana (assembly GCA_025379985.1). NCBI lineage: Eukaryota > Metazoa > Chordata > Amphibia > Anura > Hylidae > Phyllomedusa > Phyllomedusa bahiana. The sequence continues at coordinate 2,859 of JAODAL010027923.1, read as the reverse complement.
AATGCAAACGCCAAAAATGACAGGAGACGTGAGGCATCAAGGGGCCTAATGCTGGGGGGGGGGGAGTAAAATTTCACTAGGGGGGTGGGTTTTCCCCCAAAATGACCCCGCAAGCTAAGGGGTAAATTCATTAGTTTTAAATATGGGTGCTGGGGGGTTTTTGTTTACTGCACAATCTGGGGGTTCCCCAACATATGCTGGGTTTTGCGCCTTCACTGACGCAAGGCTGGGGAGTTTCAACTTATGCGTGCGGGGTTTGCGCTGTTTTTACAAACAATCATGGTTCAAGAGGGGGGGTTTGGTGATCCCCCGGACACAAACAGATAAAATTTAAAAAAAGTGGGCGCCTTTTGGGGGCTCACTGACAGCAAGGTTTTAGTTCACTATGCTCGGGGTTTTTCCTACTCCTGACAGCGATCATGGTATTTTTGACGTATGCGTGCGGGGTTTGCGCTGTTCATTGACACAATCGTGGAGTTTTCAACATTTGCGTGGGGTTGCGCGTTCACTGACAGCAATCAGGGGTTCCGCGCAGAGGGGAGAGATCTTGTGCAGTCCTATGTGAACAAAAAACAGTAAAGCGTAAAACGGGGAAAAAAACAACTTGGAAAAAAGGAGAGGGGAGAGAGTGCACTACAGCAAGCAGTGGTAAGTTTCGGAACGTTTTGCGTGGGGAGTTAAAGGGGGGACTGTTAATGACACAACATGGTAGTTTCAACGTTGCAGCGGCAGGGGCGTAACTCCGGGTGCAGGGGAGCAGTTCCCCGGGGCCGTGCGGTTTAGGGGGCCCGGCCCCGGGGCAGCTGCAAAAACCCCGGTCCCCCACCCCGGGTAATTCGCTACGGGGCCCCCCCGCAGTAAACTTAACAGTTCACTGCCGGCGGGCGGGGAGTTGGGGGGCCCGTCGCATTGCCTCTGAAACCCCGGGGTCTCCGGGCCCAAGCTTAAGGGCAGTGCTGCCCGGGGGGACAAAAACGGAGCACCGATCGCTCCGTCTCACTTCCCCTCCCGGCGCTCTGGGATCACGTGGGCGCCCCGGGGGTGACCCCCCATCCCGCGCCCCCGCCTGAGCCAGGGTGCGAGAGAAAAACACGGCAATCGGGGGACTGGACTGAGGAAAGTAAACTATTTCTTATTTTACCTCCCCCAAGCCTGCCTGTAACCCCTAGCCTGCTAAAACCCCCCCTTTTAAACTGCCTGTATCCCCCCAAACCCCGCCGTATACCCCAAAGCCTCCTATACACCCCCCTAAGCCTGCCGTATACGCCCAAACCTCCAAAAAATACCCCTAAAAAAAATTTATACCCCAACCCCTTTAAACCCCCTGCCCTATAACCCCCCAACCCTTTTGGTAACCCCTAACCTCCTTTAAACCCCCCAAGCCGCCGATACCCCCCCCTAAGCCCTTTTGTACCCCCTAAGCCTCCGTATCCCCCCCTAATTTTTTTGGGTATAAAACCCCCTAACCCGGGCCGTATACCCCCTAAACCCCACCCTTATACCCCCTAAGCCGGCCGTTTCCCCCTAACCGGGGCCGAACCCCCAAAGCCACCTGAAAATACCCCCCTGCCTGCCCTTATCCCCCAAAGCCTGCCGTACCCCCCTAAGCCTCCTGTATACCCCCTCCCTGTATACCCCCCAAAAGCCCCTGTATACCCCAAAAGCCTCCCCTGTATCCCCCCCCCTAAGCTTGCCTTTATCCCCCCCCTAAGCCTGCCTTTATAGCCCCCCCTAGTTTGCCTTTAAAGCCCCCTACCTCCTAAAAAAAACCCCCACCCTTTCTGCATAGCCCCCAAAGGGGCCTTGTAGTCTAATCTGCCTGCCTAATCCCCTATAGCTACCGGAACCCTGTTTCTGCCTATATAGCCCCAAAGGCTTCCTACCTTTAATGGCCCTTATGCCCACCTAACCCCTGTCTACTGTATGGCTCCCAAAGCTACCTAAACCCCTCCTGCCTAATGGGCACTCTATTGGCTCCCTAAACCTTCCTATTTGGGGCCCCCAAATACCTATCTAAACCCTCCCGCCAAAAAGGGAACCCATAAGCCAGGGGGGGGGAAAAAGTGGTTTGTATTTTTTTTAAAAAAACAATGTCGGGAGATGTCATGATGGCGGGCTGGACCGGATCAGAAAAAAAAGGGGAAAAGCAACGACGGGGCTAAGAAACGCACCCGTGATCACAAGATGTAACTGCACTGTAATCACTTTTATGTCAGCAAGCCTTGTACACTGGGCTTAAACCCCTATATGGCCTGTATGTGGTTTTTTTTAACAGCTCAAAACCTGTGTACCACTGGTGAAAACCAATTAGGGGTCAAGTATGGGGGGTTTTAAAATTACGTTTTGCAGAGCCTTGGTTTCACTAGTATATACCCATATGGGCCTATATGGCGGGGGTTGACTAATTTGGGCTTTTTGAGTACTGACAGTAATAGTGTAGGGGGTTTTTCAGTCATACTGTAAATTTTTTTTGGCGTTTCTGGTGGATAAAAAGGTCCTTGTATAGGTTATTGGGGAAAGTTTGTCTTTGTAGTGGGATTTGATTGTAGCAGTATAAGGGGGATATTTTGGTGAGGTATTTGCCCCTTTATTTTCAATTATCTAACAGCAGTCCTGGACATGGTCGGGTCAGGATGGGGGGGGGGGGGTGGGGGGTTGGGGGGCCCCATCCAAAAGTTCGCTTTGGGGGCCCTGTTCCCCCTTCTCTTTTGGGGTTCCGCCCCTTGCAAAAGCAGGGGGTTTGCGCTGTTTTACTGACAGCAACATGGTAGTTTCGACGTTGCGTGCGGATTTGCGCTGTTCACTGACAGCAACAGGGTCCTGAAGCAGAGAAAGAGAGATCTTGTGCATTCCCCCCTG